>WBNH01009068.1:7338-38219 GCA_013401255.1 Urocolius indicus
AACGAACCTGTGATAACTATTAATGATTCTATATGGTAGTATCCTAGACATTGGGTAACTGGAAAACTCAGTGTTTTTGTAAAATAAATACTCTGTTTCAACAAACTTGGTCAAGCTACAGTGAAGTTCTGAGTTCTGAAGCCCATCATTTCAAAGCTGTATCATTAGCTAGTCTTCATGAACCTAGTTATCCAAAAACTCTAAACACATTGAAAAATCTTGATTCTGAAGGCAAATAATAACACAGTGTTTATGACACAATCAGAACCCACAATTAATTGTTTAAAATACCTTACTTTTCAGTATACTATTTAGGAACAGAATAATATTTTAGGGAAATATTTAGAAAAGTATGTTGGAAAGCCTCTCCTTGAAGAGGGACCTTGGAGTTCTAATGCACAGCATATTAAACATGAGCCTGTAATGTGCCTTTGCAGCCAAGAATGCCAATGGACTACTTGGGGGCATTAAGAAGAATGTGGACAGCAAGTCAAGGGAGATCCTCCTCCTCTTCTACTCTGCCCTAGTGAGGCCTCTTCTGGAGTACTATGTCAAGTTCTGAGTTTCTCAGCTCAAGAATGATAGAAAACTTCTGGAGAGAGAACATATCAATTACTAAAGAAACATTAGTTTCCTCCTTCCTCATCGTCTTTACTTTTCTGCAGGCTGACTGACCATTTGTAGTTCATATTGTATTATTGATGGGTTCTCTGAAACTCTATTTGGAGTGTGGACAAACTTGGATATAAGGTTCTGGCTATGCTAGTACTAAATAAACATATTCCCTTAAAATTCTCTTGTTCAACCTATTTATTCTCAAAAAATCTTGATTTTACAATTGCATTATAATAGGCAATCTGTTGTTCTAGCTTAGAAAGCAAGGAATGATGTTCAAACATCTAGGAGGTGATGATGTCAATAAATGTGGTTTTTTTTGTTATATTATTATTATTATTATTATTATTATTTAATTGGAAATTTACTGTTGTTTTACTACTCTTTAGATTTTTTACTGTTGAACCATTTTTTTTTGTGTATATGTTGGGTAAATCTTGCAACTCCAGGAATAATCCGTCTTCTCAAACATATTTATGTAATATTATCAGGTAAATGTCTGTCAAAAAAACTATGTGCTAATATAGTCTGAAATATCAACGAGGTAAATTGTGCATATACCAAAAAAAAAAAAAAAGTAAGTTTCCTTGTTAGTATTTTGTAGAGTAAGTTTCCAGTTAAAAAATAGGGAAAAGGAATTTTAGGTTAAAACCCATGTTGGATATGACAAGTAGTAAAATTTTGCAGTTCTTAAGTGAGGTGCCGGAGTGTGTCCAGAGCTGGGAAACAAAGTTGGTGAATGGTCTAAAGATCAAGCTGTATGAGGAGCAGCTGAGGAAGCTGGCAATGTCTAGCCTAGAGGAGTCTAAGAGGAGATATGAGCACTCTCTGCAACTACCTGAAGGGGAATTGTAGTGAGGTAAGGGACAATCTCTTCTCTCCAGTAATGAATGACAGAACATAAGGAAATGGATTTGAGTTGTGTCAGGGAGGCTTAGATTGGACATTAGGAAGAACTTTTTCACCAGGAGGGTTATTAAGCATTGGAACAGGCTACCTAGGAAGGTGGTGCAGTCACCATCTCTAGAGATATTCAAAAGATGCATAGAAGTACTGAAGGATATGGTTCAGTTTAGCTTGGGCTTGGCAGTGTGAAGTTGGTAGTTGGACTTCATGATCTTAAAACTATTTTCCAACCGCAATGATTCTATGAGTCTATGATTTATTTGTCAGACATAATGTGGTAATAAAAAAGTATTTGTCAAAGTATTTTCAAAGTCTCGTTATTCTATCAAACATTAGGCTGTGATTGACATTATCCTCAGCTAATTTTGTTCGAATAGAGTCAGGAGTGAGCTATTCTATCAAACAGGTGCAGCCACCGAAGTGTTGTACTGCTCATTATTAATCCTTTATTTGCCTTGTGAAGTGATTTTTTTTTTAATTCATGGGTTGGAATCTATATTTGAATACTATTTAGTAATCAGGATTAGTTCCTCTAAAGGAAAAGTGGTAAAAAAGACTGTGAAAGAGGCTTGATCCACCTTTCCTTAACACTTGCTTTAAAAACTTTTAGAATAAATCTGGTCTTGGCTTTTAGGAAGCTTATGTTGTCACCTTTTAAATGTGTTTAAATAATAATTCACACTATGATATTCCGTGTATAGCTTTTGCTGCTTTTCTACTGAACGATATTCTATATCAGAAATTCAACTGCTGTTACACATCAGTATCCATCTTGTTTCCACAATTGAATATCCACATTTTTCTTCAAAATTTGAATAGATGACACATTATATTGTAAAAGAGCAGCTTCTTTCTCCGTCTGTCTCATTCCAATAAGAGACTTGTTGAAGATTACTTTGCTTTTCAACTTATCATGAGTAAATTATAAGAAAATTGAATGTCAGAACAAGTTTCTGTCAGTTTCAGTTGAATGTAAAAGAGTCTTCCACTGTAAAGAAAACTGGACTGTGTATTTCCCTTTTTCCTCCTTCATGTGGGGGATGGATCTGTAGAGCAGTTAATTCTAAAAACCTTTGAAGAGGCACTACTGGGGAATTGCTTAATTCATATTTGTTATTGTAAATTGTGATGTTTAATGTGATATTGTTTTAAAAATCAATAACATCCACGTGCAAAAAAAGTCTATATTTATATAAAAATTCTGCTTTTATCAGACTTTGGATTGTTGTCTTTGAGTGATTTTGACATCTCCCACAGTGCTTACAACAAGCTGCAAATGTGATTTCAGTATTTCATTGAACTTAGTAGTAAAGTAAGTTATTTGTGTTACTTTATATGTTAGTCACCTACAATCTTAATCTGTGGAACACATGGCAGCAGCAAGGCTCAGTTATTTGCAGCTGTGAAGCCAACTGAGGTAATGCAGGGGTTCCTAGAGCACAGGGAGTCGAGGAGAAGTGAGGAGAGACAACAGGAGCAGGCAGCGGGGGAGCGGTCTTGCCAGGAGGCAGAGCTGCAGCAACCATGGTGGATTTAAATGTTCACCAGGGAGCAGAAGTGACTAGAAGCATGGCAAACAGGGGTGGCAGACAGGCAGTAGCACTGCACTCAGGCACACAGCAGTTTGCACAGGCAGGGCAAGCAGGTGGAACGGACAAGGAACAACCCCACAGCTCACACAGAGACGGAAGCCAGAGAAGTGCTCCTATTTCAAGCTAGCAAGATGGTGGGCACTTGCCTGAGGACTAAAACGAGGGCTAAGGTGAACAACACCCTGGTGAAGGTTGATGCATCCACTCAGATAGAACCGCTTAGTAGAGACTCTTCAGCCCAGGAGGAGTGCAGGGAGTGTTTAGGATATTTAGGGACTTACGCTTCTCGGGTAACCATGTGCCATAGATGCCCTCAAGTTCAAGAGCTGCAAGCATCTGGTGAAAGATCTGCAGGAAACTATTAGTAGACTGTTTAGCATTAGAGAGGTAGAGGTGGAGACAGACATAGGCTTCCACAATCAGGTACAAGCCTCCAGTGTTACCCTGGTAACAAAAATTAAATGGCCAAGGGCTTGTCTTCAAAATCCTCCTTCCAGAGTGCCCACTACAAATAAGTACGAGTCACTGTCAACAAGGAACTTCGATAAGCAACATCCAGAAGGGGAAATTCCAGCCAACATTTCACCATCAGCTGCTCCACCAGAAACAGGTAATGGGTACCGTAGAAAGAAGGGATGTGTGCTTGCTGTGGGTGACTCAATGCTAAGAGGCACTGAGAGACCCATCTGTAGATCAGATAAGGAGTTGTCAGAGGTGTGCTGCCTGCTAGGAGCCAAGGTCTGCAATGTAGCTGGCTCGTCAGGGATATGTGCTACTATACCTTACTCCTGTTCCATGTAGGTATGAATGATGTCATAAGGCATGACATGTCTAGAATCAAAAAGGATTTTAAAATCTTGGGGGAGCAAGTGAAAGACAGGGGAGCTCAGGTTATTTTCACTTCCATCATGTTCACCAGAAAAAAAGGGAAAGTCAACAATGGAAAAATCAGTCAAGTGAACTCCTGGCTGAGAGGCTGGTGCTGGCAGGAAGATTTTGGATTTTATGAGCATGGATCCTTCTTTGGTGAGTATAACTTGATAGGACAGGATGGAATTCACCTCTCCCATTAGGACACTGCAATATTGGGGAATAGGTTAGCCAACTTGATCAAGACAGCTTTAAACCAAAGGACTTGGGGGTGGCGGGAGATGCAACATAGAACAAGCTGTGCTCTCTAAACAGAGAAACAGAGCAAGGTAGGGAATACCATGAAAGAGAGTTGAGCAGAGAGGAACCCCATGAGGTTCAACAAGGACAAGTGCAGAGTCCTGCATCTGGGAAGGAACAACCCCATGCACCAGTACAGGCTGGGGATTGACCTGCTGGAGAGTAGCTCTGCAGAGAGAGACCTTGGAGTCCTGGTTGACCTTGGAGTCACTAACCATGAGCCAGCAATGTGCTGTTGGGGCCAAGATGGCCAAATGCATCCTGAGATGCATCAAGAAGCATGTGGCCAGAAGGTGAAGGGAGGTTCTGCTACTCCTCTGCTCTGTCTTGGTGAGGCCTCATATGGAGTCCTGTATCCAGTTCTGGGCTTCTCAGATCATGGAGGCTAGAGAATTTCTGGAGAGAGTCCAGCACAAGGCCACCAAGATGATCAAGGGACTGGAGCATCTTCCTTATGAGGAAAGGCTGTGGGACCTGGGACTGTTCAGCCTGGAGAAAACTGAGTGGGGACCTCATTAACACAATTATTTAAAAGGCATATGTGAGGAGGATGGGGCAATACTTCATTCTGTAGTGTGCAGTCACAGGGCTAGGGGTAATGGACAAAAGTTGGAACACAAGAAGTTCCATGTAAACTTAAGAAGAAACTTCTTTACTCTGAGAGTGACAAAGAACCGGTATCAGCTATCCAGGGAGGATGTGGAGTCTCCTTCTCTGGAGGTTTTATAAATACACCTTAACATGCTCGTGTATGACCTAAGTGCACCTGCTTTAGTAGGAGAGTTGGACTAGGTGATCTTTAGAGGTCCCTTCCAACCTCTACCATTCTATGATTCCTTGATTCTGTTATTCTGTGAAATACCACATCCAAAGTGCTATACTGGTCTACGCACACATTTGCTTTAATCTAAGTGGTTTGCTCTTTTTCTCTTTTTCTTCTGTGGTGGTTTAGTCCTGGCTGAACAGTAACCATATCACACAGTTACTTACTCCTCCCCACTGTAATAGAAAGGACAAGAGAATCAAGAAAGTTTTAGAATATTGTGGGTTGAGATAAGGACAATTTAACAGAACACCAGAAAGAGTATGCAGTTACAATGATGGCTAAGGGACACAGGAAAACAAGTGTTGCCCAGTGTAGCTGCTCACCACCTGTAGCTAGAAGCATAGCCCGGCAGCAGAGCCTCAGCTCCTGCACTGGAGGCAGCCCCAGCCCAGCTGCTGCCTTGAGAGCCTGGTCGTGACATCACATGGGACAGAATAGCTTGGCCCACACTGGGGAGAGTTAACTCCATCCCAGACAAACCCAGGACACCTACTTTCTGAAATATCCAATACGTAGGTCTTGATATTTTCTGACAGATCTTCCTTTTTGTTGCTGTATGTCACAAAGACATCCGTCTAACCAGATGTGGTTGTGATCTGAAGACAGAACATGTAAGCATGTAAGCATTCTAGAATTATTAATTTTTCCTTGTGAATTAACATAAATAAATCTACAAGCTATGTCTAAACATCGTTCCAAAAGCTATCATAAATTTCTCTTCTAAGGAAAGTGAATTGTAGAGTGGTTTAAGAAAAAAATCATTTAGCTGCTTTGCCTCCTCTCTGGCTTTTTAGAAATGTTTTGCTGATTCATACAGAAAGTTGTATTAAGTGACAGAAGTGAGGATAGAAAGGTGGGAAATGTTGTCCTTTTCCTTTCAGAGATTTATTCTTTCAATTATTACTGAGTATGAACATCTACCTATTTATACAGCACTAGATGTATCAAGGTTAGTATAACTGTACCATTGCTGGAAGACAAACCAATATTTTCTAAATTACACATTTTTGTGGTAAATGTTTCTACAATTTCCATCTGTCTAAGGTGATAAATAAAGCATTTATTCTTTCTCCATCTCTCTTCTGCATAGCTCAAGTTGGGTAGAATTATTCTACTGAATATGTTAAAAGTTGAAAATATGTTTGTGAAATACATTAAATATATATATATAAAAATATAAAAAAAATATAAAATATATAAAATATATTTATGGAGTAACTATTATATAGATTTCTAGTACAAATATTCTATGGCATTTCTGTTTTAAATAATTTTAAAGAGGGTATGCACACAACGGTCACTGGAGGAGAGTTTGGGAGAGACTTGTACAGGAAACATTGTACAAGTGTATGAAACATGAAAAAGTGAGTAAAACCTAAACTTTCTTTAACTGAAAATTAAGAAATATTTTTAAAATAACCTTGAGATTATTTTGAAAAGAGTTTGGCTTTATATTCAAATATTCTCAGCTGCAGTAAGCTTCAAAACACATGTTAATGCAAATTGAAACTTCTTCAAAGACTTGGAAAGGAAATTGTAATAGAGAAAGCAGTCTTCCACAGTATTGTTATGTGCAGAACTTTTCCACAATATTGAAGTTTTTAACCACAGGCTTAGTTCAAGTTTGAGCCAGAAAAGACTGGCAACTACCCTTAATAACAGCAGCTCACAGAATGTGGCTGGAAACTAGAGATAAAAAGGCAGACAGTTGTCCAGGCTTGGTGTGTCCTCTGTTGAAGTTTATATGTGTAGTTCTATAATTTTTTTCTGTCTCTCCAAAATAAAGAGTGGAAATGTTTTTAAAAATATCACTACTTTTCAGTGAGCTGTCAGGACTTTTGTACTAATACTATATATCATTTTGTGGGTTTTGTTTCTCAAGGTTTTTTAACAAATATAGTGTTATACTATTTGTGCTTCTAGAAATAACAATATTTGCATCAGTACAACTGTTCAGGAAGTGTTCAAAGTCCTTTTGAGGTAGACAAATATCGACATATTCCAGAAAAAGAAAACAAAATGCTCAGATAAGTAAACCCAGCATTTAAGGATCATTTATAATCACATTTGGAGGTGATTCTCTTACAGCTATTGGCAGAATCTGGTTTTAGTTCTGTACTGATATACTTCCAGGCACGGTGCTTCACAGGAGCAATTCTTCAGGAGAGTTCAGATGTTGTGAATTCTGGGTAAATAAATAAGAAAATGGCTTGGAGTAAGCTCAATTTGTCTTTAAAAAGTAATTCATTCTTTCTATGAAATTTTATTTCTTCTTGAAATTCAGATACTGTTGACTCTTCTTATGAGAATTAATTTGTTTAAGTTGGTTGCAGTATGATAGAACAGAATGAAAGTACAGAGATTTATAATTTTCCAGCTGTTCATCATTGTAAAGAAAAAAGATAAATTAAATAGTAGCCATATACTGGCACCTCTTATGGTTTAAGTGTCATTTAACTCCAGGAAGCAGTGATGAAACCAACTTAAAGGCAATTACCTCTTGCATCTTACTATAACTTATAAAGACAATTATGTATTTGTGTTTGAGTTTCCAAATGCTTCATTGTATCAGTGTAAACAATGCAAACACAAATGCAACTTTTACTGTGGTGTAATAATAGAGCATCCTAAGATACATCTCAGGTTCTCTGTCTCATGAATTTTTCCTCTGTAGGCATAACCGACACATGTGAGTCAAGGACAGGGAGATCACTCAGCAATTAGCATTATGGGCAAAACAGACTCAACTTGGTGAGAAATGGTTTGATCTATTAATGAACAATTAGAACAAAGCAGTGAAAATGAGAAAACCAAATCTTAAAACACCTCCCTCACCCCTCCTTCTTCCTGGAGCTCTCTCTCCTCCCCCTCCCAGTGGCACAGGGGATGGGAGTTACAGTCAGTTCATTACACATATTTCTGCTGCTTCTGCTGAGGTGGAGACCTGGTACTCCACTGCTACAATGTGGAGTCTCTCCCATAGGAGATAATCTTTCCTAAACGTCTACAATGTGGGTCCAGTTCATGGGCTACGTTATCATGAACTGGTCCAGCATAGGTCCTTGCCACAGGGTGCAGCCTTTCACACATTACCCCAACATGCGTCATCCACAGGGAGAGCAGTCCTTCAGGAAGAGACTGTTACAATATGGTTCCCCCATGGGATCACAAGTCCTGACAGCAAATCTGCTCTGGGATGGGCTCCTCCCTCTACAGATTCCCAGGTCTTGCCAGGAACTTGTTTCAGTGTGAGCTTCTCACGGAGTCACTGCCTCCTTCAGGCATCTACCCAGTGGATCCGTTCTCTGCCATAGACCTTCATAAGCTGCAAAGGGACAGCCTACCACAACATGATCTTCACCACAGCTCAAAGGAGTATCTCCTTCAGGGCCTAAGCACCCTCCTCCCCCTCCTTTTCCTCTGATCTTTATGTCTGTGGAAACATCGTTCTCATATTCTCACTCTCTTCTGCTTCTGCTGCTGTTTAGCAACTGCACAGCAACTTTTTTCCCTCCTCACATATGTTATTCACAGAGGTGTTACCTCAGTTACTAACTGGCCAGGCCTTGTTCAGCAGTGGGTCCATCTTAGAATTGACTGCTATTAACCCTATTAGCTTCAGGGGAAGCTGCTAGCAGCTCTTTTTTAAAAGAAGCCCGCTTTGAAGCACCCTGCTGCCAAAATCTGGCCACACAAAATTACTACACGGCCCCTATTAATAAAAGATGAAAAGACTATTTTCATCTTTAGTAATGTATATATGAATGGCAGTCAAGTAGATAGACAAAGTACTGCCTACTCAAGTGTATGACACTTCTTTCAGCTAATTTGGTAAGTTAAAATGTAATTCCTTCTCTTATTGTGAGTTAAATGCTGTTATCTAAACTTATGTGCTTCATGTTAAAGATAATAATCGTCTTTTTTTTTCATAAGAAATTTTCTTAGATGGTAGATAATTTGTTTTGTAATCTCTTTGTTGAATAATCTCTATGTTTAGGATCTAGGATATTTGGGGAGGAAGTTTTTAGGAAAAATTTCACTTAATTTAGGAGAACTTTCTATGCACTAGATCTTGTAGAGTCATAAGAACTTTAAGAAATAGCTAAAATATCTTGATAATTTTGATTTTTAATGTTATTCTTACAGGTACTTTGTTATTTTTGAGCGGAATTAAAAAATCTAACCGAAAAGATTCCTTCACAAAATAATTAATGTTAGTCTTGCTGCAAGAGAGTACATAAACTGTTCTGTAAAATTGGACAAGTATTTATAACAAGTGGAATAAGTCTTACATAGTTTTCTAAAATATCCTAGCAAAATGACAGTTTTGAGAACTTTGTTGAATGCTAAATACTATGTAGTATTTTGAGGTTAGAAGGGTGCTACTAGATTATATTCTGATCATTTAAAATTATCATTTATTTTATTTTTTGGTTAACTGAGTTAATTAGATAGCTAAATTAATATTGTTTCCAAATGGCACGTTCTTATTGGCTATCTTTGTCCAGTTATCAGTCTGGTTTCTCTCCAGACTGAATTTTCAAACAAGATAGGAAAAAGAAATTTCAGAAAGTACTGAAGGAATAATTCTGAAGAATTCTTTCCTCAGTATGGTAAAGAGATGCTCCTTTTTTTTTTTTTTTTTGACTAATTTGTCATATTATGAGAGGGAAGGCTGTGATGTTCAAAAACTACTCACATGAACAGATTGGAGGTGGGAGAGGGGATGGGGCAACGGTTACTGAGAATAAGTCTTTACCATATGTTAATGATTATAAAATAAATTATGAGCTATGATGGATGCACCGTTACTGGATTATTTCTTTATATAATTTAATAAAGCGTAGTCAGTTGATATTTTTGGTATATTATTTTTCTTTCTGGTGCCCAGGATAACATGTCCAGTGTTTAGTGTTAAAAAGAAGTAAATGGAATTCATCTAACTTCAAAAAGTTGACTTGTCTTCAGTGAGCTTTAAAAGAAAGGTAGAAATAATGTGAAGAGACATCAAAAGGTATATAAAGGAGATTTGAGAAAAACAAGGATATGATTTGAAGGAACATGTTTTTGTAAGTTCTTAAAATTTTATTTGGCTGTGAGATTAATTTTTATTTCTGCTTCAATATTTATGTGGACAGAGAGTTACTGTGTTGAACTGAAATTACTACTGCTCTATGTCTAAACAGTGATTTAGATGTATAAACAGATCCTTTACCAACAGATTCCTAAAATGTCTTATGAATTGACGTGGAAGCAGTTCATATTGTTTGACAGGGAAATTTTGTTTTCCTTTACAGCTCATTCATTGTGACACATAGATTTTTTTAGAAATGTAACACATAAAAAACCACTGTGGTTTTTGCTCTTGCGTCAGTAGTAAACAATATTAACCTGCTTTAAATCTATAGTTAAAACATTGTAAAACCCACCAATTTAAGAAGCTAGTTCTGTCAAAATCTTCAAACTGGAAAATCATTATGAAAATGCAAGAAATAATTATAATTATAGGCAAAAAAGAAAAATGAAATTATTATTTTTTCTTCTTCCACCCCATCTCCCTGCAGTCTATTTTGGGTTTTGGGTTTGTTGTGTGTTTTTTTTTTTTTCAGCCATTTTCAGAAGCTCTTAGAGTAAAGGAATGTTCTTAGAATACAGGAAGTTCGGTAATAAGTATGATAAGTATTCGTCTTTCACGTTGTATTGATCTGAAGATCAACAGTCTATAGAATTGGATCAGGATTCTTGTTACCTATATGTTTTAAATCTGACACATTTAAAATCATTCACTTGGAAAAATACAAATTTGTTTTATATCATGCAAAACAAGAGTCTTTAAAGCTGAATTTTTCCTTTTTAGTTCTCTTGTGGACAGATATGCATATGTGTTCATATATTTGGAGGAAATATGGCTGCAGTAGCAGAAATAGTTTTACATCATCAAACAATTCCACAATAAGAGAGAATCTGTAAATAGAAATCGTTGGTGCTGAGGTTGTGCTGACTACTCTGTGTGTGCTGCAGAGGTTTACTTTGGATTAGCTCCAGCCGCTAATGTGGATTGAATACTCTATAGCAACTGGAAATTATGTTTCATTCAAAAGCAATTCAGAATACCTGTTCTGAGATCACCTCCTTATATTAACTAAATCATAAGAAACATATATGCTAAAAAGCTTGCCCCTGATGCAGCCTAAAATGTTAAACACTAAGTAAGCATTAGCTGACATCACAGAATAACAGAATCTCAAGGTCTGGAAGGGACTTCAAAAGATCATCTAGTCCTAACCCTGTGCCAGAGCAGAACCATCTAGAGTAGGTCACACAGGAGCTTGTCCAGGTGGGTTTTAGATGTCTCCCAAGGAGGAGACTCAACAACCCATCTGGACAACTTGTTCCAGTGCTCCCTCACCCTCACAGTGAAGTTCATCTTACATTTTGGAAAAGTTAGAGGATGTTATTTTCAGGTAGGTAATTTATACATAGCTATGAAATCATTGTAGAAGGAAAAATGTAAAAAAAAAATTTCCTTTTAAATTCTACTCTTTTCTATATTTTTCCCTTTGTCTGAGGCAGTCTAGAGTTCAGTAGAGGAAGCAGTGTTATTTTCAGTTTTGTTTGTCTTTCTGTATTCATTTATTGAATACTGGTTAATAAAAAAAAAAATCAACTGGTGTTTAAAGATTGTGTTTGAGACTTGTAATTTTATAGTGTTCCAGGTAGGTTAAAAAACTCAAGTAGAATATTATTTTGCAATAGAGCAATTAATTAAAATCAACAAACAGAAATATAATGTATAGCAAATACAAGATCCAGGATAAATAAAACTCCCAAAGCAGTCATTTTGAGAAACAATCATGTCATGCCCTTGCAAAATATACCTGATTAACAAAAGCAGTGAGAGAGTCTAAAAAAAAAAAAGCAATTTCTCTTTGAAAAGCTTTTGTACTTCTCAAAGTGATTTACATTAATATTTAAGTGTAAGAAAAACATTGAGCAGGTTTCGAGAATCTGCTCCTGAATAATGTATAAGTAGAATGAGTGAGTCAAAAAGTTAGAAACCTGATCTGAAAAGAAATAAGAAATTTGAAAAGAACAATAGTTCTGTGAAATCACTGGAAGAAAAAAAAATGTCTGTCGGGGAGGTCTAGTATATATGCGTTACTATATATTAATATAATATTAATAAGGGTTAAACTCATATTACACTCACTGGAACAAAAATACTATGTTTAAAAAAACCCTAAAGGCAAGCCACCTTTTTCGAAACATAGACTACCCATCTGAAAATTGTAGTTAAATTTAACTGGAAAACCCGCCCAAGCAGGTTCGGAGGTCTCTGTTTTGTGTCCTCAATCTGAATTCCACTTTACAAATCCTGGAAACTGTGTGATCTTTGGGAACCTGAATTTAAAGATTTCCCCATTAAAATGGATGAAGTTATGTTGAAAGACAGCCCTGTGTCATTGTAACTGATATGATATCACAACATGTTTTGCTTTTAATGACGGCCTTTCATAGAAAAAAATATCCTTTTCTGTGACAGAGTTGTTATCTGTGGTAGCAAAGTGACTCGTTCTCCCTACTGACAATTCTTTTTGAAAAAAAAATGCAACTTAAACTTTATGAACACAAATTTTGTAGTTAGAATACAGAAAATATTCTATCTCTTTATTCTATTTGTTAAGCTTACATGGCAGTACAGCAACATCAACACAATTCACGATCTTCCCAAATATTTTGCTTTAATTGAATTCTTAAGGGATGTTTTTAGAGCATCAAAGACAATAGGTTTTCTTCAAGTTACAGTCTCTTCTAAATTACTATCTTTGAGCTTTTAACTGGCTCTATATTTTGTGGTATAGGAAAGTACTTGGTAAAGGAAAATGACAGATCTTTTCTCCAGAGTTTGATTTTGCTACTTGCTGTAGAAAGCAAATTTTAATTTTATTAAGATGTGTTGCATACAAAAAACCCTCATCTTCATGTAGTACCAGTATTTTTAATTGTGTATATACTAAGAAAAAAGGAAGAAAAATATTTACTTTCAGAGCAAGAATCAACATGTATAGGTAATCATTTGCAAAAACCTGAGTTTGCACTGTGATCACAGGAGACATAGATTAATTAATGACAAAAGAGTTTACTCTGAAGATATTAAGAATGTCCTTTACCTCCAGGGTAAAGGAGCAGTTTAAACTTAATTTTAGATATTTCCTTCAATATTATCATGGTTTGACATGAAGCTGTTTCTGGTGAGGGGGAAGGGCTGTAAAGATGACTCCTCTAAGAAGTTGCTCAAAACTCTCCCCAGCTCTGAGCCAGACCCACTTATGGGCCTGAGCCAATTAGACGCCTCCATGATCACTTTTTAAGAAGATGGAAAAGGAAGGTGTTTCCAGTTTCTTCTTTCTTCTGTCCTTTCTTCTATACTAGCTGCTGGTGGTGCAAAGAGTGGGAAGAGAGAGAAGTAACCATGCAGAATCCAAGGTCCACTGAGGGAAAAGAGGAGGAGGTGTGCTGGAGCAGAAACTCCCCTTCATCCTGCAGAGAAGACTGGGGAAGCAGCGATGTGTTTGCATTTTTCTGAAGACCCTGCATCAGGGGCAGTGACTCACTTCATTAAAGACCCCATGCTAGGGCCAGTGACTATGGCCAGAGGAGGCTGTGTCCTGTGGGAGGGACCCTGTATTCACAGAAGCTGTAACTGTGGGGAAGAACCCACACCAAAAAAATTCATTACAACTATGCCCAGAAGAGGCCATATCCTTTGTGAAGGACCCTGTATCTGCAGAAGCTGCAGTTGTGGAGAAGAATCCATGCCAGAGATATTCACTAAGGACTGTGTCCCATGTGAGGGTCCCTGAATCGGCAGAAGCTGTAGCTGCTGGGAACAACCCACATCAGAGAAGTTCATTAAGGACTGTGTCCCGTGGAAAGGACCCTGTATTGGAGCAGGGAAAGAATGCTAGGAGTTGTCCTCATCTGAGAAGAGAGAAGCGGTAGGGCCCATCTGTGAGAGACTGACCACATCCCCCATTCCCTGCCCACCCAGAGCCATTGAGGTAGGATTAGGTAGAGATGACAGGAGCAGTGAGCTGGGCCTAGGAAGAAGGGAGAGATGAGGGAGGGAAATCTTAAAGTGCTGGTTGTGATTTTCTCACCATCCTACTCCCTTTTTGCTTTTTGTTCTGTTCTGTTTCTTGCAGGTGGTAGAATAAACTTTCTTACTTTCCTCTGTAAGTTGAGTACTGGAGCCTGTTTTGCCCCAAACCATAATTGGCAGTGAGCTTTCCCTGCCCTTGTCTCAATCCACAACATCCTTGGTTATCTTTTTCCTCCCATTTTTTTCTGGAGTCTCCACCATCCTAGTGAGGGTAGAGGTGAATAGGGGGCGAGAGACTATCATGGTGCTTCTGTGCTAGCTGGGCCAAACCACGACAACTAGTAAGAGTTTTTTTCACAGCTGATCTTTTTGGGGCAAGCTAAAAATTACAATGATTAACCTGCTGAAATGGATGGTAGCTCTTTATCGACTTGATTATTAAAGTTATACTAGTGTTTTTCCGTACAAAAAGTTATAGTGTTTTTCCAATAGGAAAAAACAGGAAAACATCTTAGTTAAGACAGATGTCAGACATGACATCCTTTGGAAATATCACTCTTTCTAGTGTTTTCCTATGCTGTCCTTGCCATGTGAGATATGTCTTAATTAGCAGGGCACAGATTTCAACAGTCTACTATTCTAATTGTGTCAGGTGATAAAGTCACTTCTCTTGCAAATCATTTTGGAATCTATATGAGATTCGTGTAGTAGAGACAGAAACTTTTTTTTTTCCCCATTGGGATATTCTCATTTTCCTTTTTCTCAATGCAAATAGTTGTTATTGCACTATTAGTTACAAATACAGACGGTGAACTAGATGTTTGAAGAAGATGTGGCTATTAAATACTGTTAAGTATATGAAACAAAGACTGGACTGTGGGAGTAAACACAAGCATCTTAGGAGTATAAGAAAAATTCTCCAAAATTTCTGTGAACAAATTACATTGTATTACTGGTTAGTGCTTATAGAAGAGTTGAGTAATATATACATCCCGGTTTACCTTTAATATTTCATCATTTTAAATTCAGATGACTCAGTTGAACAGCATTAATTGATAAATTGAGCTGTCAGAGAATGTGTAAAATTCATAAGGCAGGAAAATAATCAGATGTTATATGGCATGATGATGATTACAGAAGATAATAATTCTCAGCTTCATCAATCTCATATAATGATCTTCTTTTAAAGGTCAGAAATAGATTGAAGCCTGAACTGAAAATGTATTATTCCATGGTCAAGCTGGCTACTTGCCAGCTGAGAATCTGAACTCAAGATGGATACGATCTAAGAGGTTATGTGGTTAAATTACTGGACACTACAAAAACATTGAGCAAATTAATGTTCGCTTGGTTCTCCATTTAAATATACATAAATTAATTTTTTTAACAGATTAAAAAAAAGTTAAAACTTTTCAATACGATTCAGTTTGACAGAGTTTAATATATTTTTCTCCTATCTGGCAAGCGAAATGATATAGTTTAAGTGAGAAAAATTCATGGTATTTTTTAAAGTTTTTTTATTCTAGACACAGTTCAAGTGTCTTTTAATAATTTTATTTTTACACCTTCACTTTGGAGCAGACTTACAGTACCTGTAAGTCTTTTGAAACAAAAATTCTTTGAGCTTATTCATCTAATAGTGAATTGCTTTCATGACAAAAACCTACTTATAGAAGATGATCTCTAAGAGGAAAAAAAAAAACAAACGCTCAACAAAACAAAAAAGCCCTGAAGCTTAATTAACATCTTGCATTTGCATTAAAACTCTACAAAATCTACAAAAAGGGTCTCATGATGAAATTTGCCTTTAAGAGGTGATAGATTATCTTGAATACAAGTATTTTTTAATGAGATTCTGAAGTGTCAGGATAAGTTACATAAACAATAAACAAAACAAACACTAAAAACTTGCCAGTGCCTTATCCTACTTATCTAAAAGTAATAATGGATAAAATTATTGAACCATAGACTACAGTATGTAACGTCTTGTTTAACTAGCAGTTACAGCGATGATATTCTGAAAAAAAAAAAACAATCCTTTTTTGTGCACCGATGTGTCCCACAAACCTAATGAAATTCTTTGAGGTTATCTGTTTCTGAACAAGAAGAACGTCCAGTTAATACAAATCTTTCAAAAGTTCATTCAGACACACTCTTTATTCAAATATCTTAAAAATATAATCCATTATGGGATAAAAGGGTAAGATTGTCATATATGTGAAAAATTACTGCTTTTAAAAAAATTTAATAAATTAAATTTTGGAGTAGATAGGTCAAGACTGAAGATTCTGACTAACAGGGATAATGATAGTCATGTCAATACTCAAGTCATTTATGAGTTAATAAGATATTTGGTTTAGTAAAAAGAAAGACCCAATTGCACAGTTTCAGAAAGTCTTTGCTGCTGAATAATAGAAAATTAAAGTGGCACATGAAACAAAATACAAGCAAATGTAAAATTACAGAGCTGAAAATTTTAGTTCAGTAGAGTCAGATCATGAAAAATGCATTACAGGCCCTATGAAGAAGTAACAGCAAAAGAACATATGTTTGTATTGTAAATTGTGGCTTAAATATTCAGCAAAAACTTCCCAGTCTGCATGAGTAGCTTACAAGGTGTTAGAGGTGATAGATATGTGATGCAGAAAGCAACAAATGACTTTGTTGTAGAAAAAAAAAACCCAGCAAGAATAAATATATTGATGAGAAGAGACTGCTGGAGAGTAGATACTTAAGTCTCTCATTCAAACCACTGATGATTGCTAAGTTTACATCAGTGATCGCATCCTTAACCTTGAAAAGCTGCAAGGATGGCCATTTCACAACATCTTCAGCTAAGCTCTTCTATTACATACCTAGAGATTTTTACATTTTCCATTTTGAACCTGCTAAATGACAATTTGTGGCTACTGCCTCTGCTATTTGGCAGTATCCTGAAAAGTGTACCTTTATCTTCTTTGTAACTTTCCTGTATGTAGCTGTAGGTTGTCACTACTTTCTTTTACTCCCAGTCTACACTGTCCCAGAATAAATAAGCCTGTGACAATTCTTTTACCTTCTTCTCATAGATCATACACTCTTTTACAGTCTCAATAACACTACTTGATAAATCCAACATTGCCAAATGTTAATTAATAATACTAATGCTAATGCTAATACTAATACTAATACTAATTAATATGCCAACGGGTAGAGCTTCAGTCCAGATGAACTTTTAAAACTCTACAACCAGTCTTACAGAGACCTCTTTAATTTCAGCAATCAGAATCCCAAAGTTTTGCATCTGGGCCAGAAAAACCTCGTGGCACTTTCCGCCATTCAACAAGAAATTTCCATTTGCTGCTGAATGATTGTAAGGCTTAAAAATAAGCCTTCAGCCACAACTGTCGCATATGTCAAACATACATTTTGTTAACACTACCATTATCAGACCAGAAGAATACTTCACAATTGCAGCAGACACTGTGAAGCTTTCAGAGCTTTCATTCAGTCAATAGAAACTGAAAGTTTACTGTATAAAAAATACTGAGCAAGAAACTATCTTTGATAGCACGACTGCTTGGCACACAGAAGAAAGTGCTATTTAAGCAAGATTTTTTTTTACATGCACACTCAAAAGAAAGTGTGATATTATTTTCTGACAATGGAAATTGTGTTCCCAGCTATCACATTTGTATTAACTGAAGTTACTGTGAAATTGCAAAATCTCTTATTACAGTCTGGATGAACCACCTTTCAAGAATACCACAAGGAGACTGCATAAGAGATTCTGTAGGTTCTTTGATGGATAGGAATCATAAAAAAGATTAAAAGGCTACACCTGACAGAACCAAGTATATCCATGACCTCATATAATATTTTTTCTTCATAATATTTGAGAGACTGTATTTCTGAGTAACTAAGGGAGAGGAAGTCAGACAATACATATCCTGTAATACAGGAGACCTCTCTGCTCAGATATAAGATTCAAATATCATGGAAAGTGTTCCAGGGATTCAATAAAAATTACATTCTCCAGTTTAAGAGAGATAATTTATTTGTAATTTAAGTATCAATTGTCAATCTAGAATTAGTGGGGAAGGGAAGAGGCAAGGAAAAGAGAGAAATAAGGTACATTCACCTTTAAATGATTTTTTTTTCCCACTGATATGTCATTTTAAGAAAAGTAGAACATGCACTTTAGACATTTTAAAATCTCAAACTATCTTTAAATCTCAAACTATCATTAAATCTCAAATCTAAACCCAGAAACTGTTTTAACTTGTAGTTATTTTAGTTTCCTTACAGAAATCAAACTTGTTGGTTCCTTTAGATGTCTCCTCCTCATTCAATCAAATCTCTATCCTCCATTCAAGAAAAAACACCAAAACCAATAATTTCTTAATCTTTGGGATTTGGCTGAGTCAGGGAGTCTACAGAGTCTATTCCATATTCCTGTATCACAGGCTGATGTAGAGCATTCAGAGTTCATCATGTCTATGTAAGCTCTTCCTGTGTTTACATTCTTGACATAAGATCTCAGGAGTCCTTCCCCAGAGGACCACTACTCTCTCATCTATGACAATTTAGAGTTGATTGCTATATTTCCTACATATTTCATATGTAATTCCATTTAAGTTCAGGGCTTACACTTTCTTTGAAGTTTAATGGCAACTTTTCTTAGTCCTTTATTTTTGCTTCATCTCTCACTTGGCAGTAAAAGGCATAAATGTCAGTTCCATAGTAAAGTGTAGAAATGTGATGTCAGCACATATTTCTTGAATCTCACTGCTTGAGAGTTGTGGTCACAATTTATGTCTCTGAGAGCATCAGTCTTTCAAGTGAATTTTTGCAAATGGCAAACCTGTGTTATATGTGATCTTGAACAGCCAGCTGATTATGAGGATCATGAGAGATGTGAAGCTTAGTTGACAGTAACACATAAGTAACTTTGTAGGGACATCATTTATTAAAGATGTAGTTCAGCAACTCCCTGATTCTTCATCTGTGCCCAAATCATATTTAATGGAACATTTAAAGGACCATCATGAAGGTTGTTAGGGACCATTAATTGTGTGGGATGGTATAGAACTAGTTCAGAGACTTGAAAAAATAAAATAATTCCTCGTTCTATGGTGAATGAGAACTACTCATTTTTCTATGTGTGAAATGGAGAGGAACCATTGGAAGAAACTATATATCTTAAGAATCTAAGTATAAAGCAACAAGCCTTCCATTGGTTCAGCATTTCATTGTCCTTCAGATAACATTGGTAGTTTTCAGTATTAAAATTTTCAATTGTAGAATAAAAAAAAAAAAAGGTTTAAGGCATTTTTAAGAAACACCATCAATTTGAGTTGCGTAACTGGAGGATTGCTAGACATTTAGATGACCTAGATGTTGATTGGAGAATAAGTATTTGTCTTTTTTAAAACTCTTAGGCTTCAGCTTCTTGGCTGAAATCAAGTTTCTGAGTACTTTGAGTCACAGGAAATCTAAACAAAAAGGTACTATAATACAAGAAAAAAATCATGGCTGAAAAATTGCTGAGATGCTTGCAAACACATTTGCAGAAATAGACTTTTAAAGATATGTAATGATATATGTGTGTCATTTGACTTTAGAATCTCCCTCTTCATGCTGAAAAAATTATTACTAAATAAATAGGATGTTCTTGAACATGATGGCTGTCACAGTGCTACAAGTGACAGAATCAATGAAATGTTCATGGAAAGCACATTGTAGTGTTAGAACAATGGGATAAAAGAAGCCTAGATCTTTGTGTAAGTGGAGTAACAGAGGCATGTGACAAAGCCAAAGTATATGTGCAAATAGCTCCTGCATGGTAACAACTATGTGACTTTGTCTTGTTAACAAATGGAGTACTGTGTGGTACCTTTCATGCCATTTTCATTTTAATAAAATTACCAAAAAATTAGTTTTATAGTCTGCAATTTTTAAAAGACCTTAAAAGTGTTATGTGCAAAAAATATTACAAACTTCTCTGAGGGCTGAGTGTGTAAATTCTCGGACTGTCTGATAATCCTTGCCTAACTTCAAAACACAAAAATTCCCAGAAAACCAATGTCATTAATCTTAAAACAATAGCCAAAACCCTTAGTCACATTTTATTCCATCATGGTATGAAAATAATTCACCTATATATTGTAGGGAAATTACCAACTCTTGTCCTTTTGCCTTAACAATAGCTAGAAAATGTGTTTGCTAACAGTAGACATTTTCTTGTCATCAGATCTCTGAAAGTGAAATCCTGAGTTGATAAATAGGATACAGTTTTTTTGCCAACCCTTTTTTCTTAACTATTGCACTATATCTGATTAGTGAAGACTACAGCCTATTGCTTGCTTTCTCTTAATAGCTAGAGCTAATAGTAATTTCATGCCTTTAGTATTTTTACCCTAAGAGTATACCACAAATAAAAAACACTCAAGAAGGTATGATGATTTCTCTCCTCTCCCTTAAGTAGAAGCAAAAATGTTCTGTTAGAGATGATAGCCCTGACATTCTAAGAAACAAGATCTCCTGCTCCACGTTACTAACAATATTAAGACACTCTCACCCACCTCCAATTTCATACAATAGATAACTGACAGGACAAAACAGTGCATAAAAGACTGCAGTCTTGGAGTTCTCTTCTGCACCACTCAAGTAAACGTCACTAAACCTACTATAGATTAGTTACTCTTAAATCATTCTAAACTCTATGTTATTTTAAGGTAAATCATATGGAGCTAATTTGGGAAAACAAAAAAAACAAACAAAAAATGAAGAGTAAAATTTAATTGATAATACCTTTTATACCATATCCTTTTTCTTTCAGAAGTTAACTACTCTCCTTAAAACTCTTGGTAGAAGAAGCATCATTATTGATTTAGAGAGTGTTTGGTAATTATCTAGGATAGAATGGAAAGTCCATGGGAGAAAGATGAACTGAAGACCACCCACTCTAAATTATGAAGTCATACCTCTCTTCTGTAGTGGAAAGTTCTGTAGTGTGAAAGAACTTTTTTAATTTGATTGAATCAAACCATTGGATCAAAACTTGGATACAAATGATTTGTGGGTTTACTTGGTAGAGTATTTTATTAGTCTAGGTTTTAGTTGAATTCTTACCTCATTTTTACACTGTTAAAATTTGATGAAAGTGGAACTGAAGTATTTATTATTAGATGAATAATCTGTGAACATATGTAACTATATAACACTATATATATGTTCATTAGTCATATAATTCTAAAACTAAAATAATCTGGATTATTTTGCAAATTGTTTACATACAAATCTCAGCAGGCAAGCCTGATGGATTTCTTCATGATGTTAAACAAATGGATATGTAAAATATGTAAAAACTTTATTCAATTGCATTTTAGAATTCAAGCTTCCTGCTTTATGTTGTATAAAAAGTGATCATGCTGAAGATAACAAATTATTAGGAAAAATGAGGCAAACTCATCCCCAGAAAGTAAAATTATGTCTCCTTCTAAGTTGGCAATCCTGTGTTTCAGAAGAATCATATGAATAGTGCTAATATACTCAATAAATTATAAATTACAAAGTTATAATTATAAAATTATGAAATTAAACGGAAAGAAAGAATGAAACTGTAACTTCCTTCTTCCCTAAATGTAAAATATTCCTACGCTATTACATTTTAACAAACTCTATGAACTCTTAAGATAGGCAATATTACATAGAGCCCACAGAGATAGTTCAAGGCCTGTTTTTAAAAGATTATACCAAAATTATTCTAATATTTCATTTTTTCAAATGTCTAATTTATTTTTTGATTATTTTTACATCACAGCTTTGTAATAAAACTGTCATACTGTTTGTTAAACTTACAATCAAATATATGCAAATAAGAGATACTGGAAATTGAAATACTTAAGTTTTATGTTCACAGAAAACTTAATTCAGTGTAGACAACATGGGTTTCACACTCAAGTTTATTGTGCATGTGTTTTTCTACGCATGGAGGAAGGCTGTAATATTTTCTAATTTAATTAACAGGCCACAGAAGGATTTTTGATGGAGAGACTCAAATTATGGTTCTCTATATCTATTTTTGGTACTGTAACTCAGCCTCTGTAATCACTCAGTTGTGTTGTTATGTTTTCATAGTCACAACATCATATGCAGATAAATTATTTACAAATTATATAAAACATCATCTGTTTTCACACTGGCAATGACTTCTGCTATAAGCAAAAAAAAAAAAATTAAAAGAACTGGTTTTGTTTATTAGAAGGAAGAGGATGCTGAATGTTTTGCAGGAAGCAATTATCACAAAGCCCCAAGAAGCCTCATCACTTTTCTCCTCTAGACCCTCACACTCAGGAATAGCAGATGGTAGATTTTATTTTCCAGGCTTTCAGCAACTTTAGTGGATCTAAAGGATTGGAACACCCAGATATACCCAGCAATTCAAAGAGAAAGTCAAAGTAATTCTCTCCATCACAGAGTGAAGCTCTCAGTACCTCATCTACCAGGCTGAAATCTCTTTCCTTGTTTCCTTTCATGATCAGCTGAGAGTGTAACTGTGAACTCTTAATTGCAGGTCATGTTGAAGTGGTGATGAGCTGTTATTTAATCTATTGTCAGTTTTAAATAAACGTGAAACATAATTAGAGTGCTCTGCTGTTTGTAGCAGGATCATCAGAACATGGTGGCAGATGCTGATTTGCTGACAGGGCTCTGGCAAAGGCGTGAATGACATGACCTCAACCTGATAGCACTTCAGCACAACCCTAACATCTCTATGCCTAGGTGCACAGGCAAGAGCACAGACATCTTAAGTAGGCTACTATGGCTCCTTGCTCTGTCACTCTTCTTCTGTGGTATCACTCTGATTTTATTTGTTGGGTGTTTTGTTGTCATGACTTTTTATTGTTTCCAGTTTTATGTGTTTGAAAAAAACATAATTGAAATATAATTTCCCTTCTCTAATCATTCTTGCAGACAATTGTGTCTATATTAACATATAATATTAATGCAGCATATTAGGAATATAGGAATAGCAGTTTACTGAAACTAGAGCTAATAAAAATTCCTTGGTGTCTTGTTGAAAAAATACATTTCACTAAAACACTCCTTAGCTCTGGGGTTATTTCTGTCATATGTTTCTCTCCACTCCGTCTCTTCTTGTAAAACAGACATGGTGTCAATACATAGTTGACAAGAGGAAGACATTGGCAGGTTATCTAGCCGACAGCTGTAAATATCAACATAAAAGAAAAAGGCATAAGTGCAATGTATTAGGTAATGCAGATACCTCTTCTATGAATATGACTCTCACTAGATTAGCTTTCAAAATTTTAAAATCATAGCCTAGACATCAAGGCTTTCTTTGGTTTCTTAGACACTTCATTCTTCTACCAACAATTATGAGTTTGGCAAGTTACTTTATAGTAAAAGCTGCAGTGTTAGATGAGGGTGACCCATTATTTTACGGCCTAGAACTGGAAATGCACTGCAGAATTCACTGTTTCAATAACATTTGAAAATATGTGACCATTTTGTCTGTAGTTGAGACTGTTGTCATCATGCACAACAAGCTTTGGGTTGCCATGTTTAAACTCTTATTTCTAATTTACCTAGGTATGCGGGACTACTTTTGTTAAGGAGTAAATATTGTTATTGTAACTGTAGAAAAAAAAATAAGATAAAGCATATAAAATTCAAATGGAATTTTTCCCTCTCAAAAGAGAAATTATTTTTAACTGGGCTTGGACAGATCATGTGTAGCCCAGAAGCGCAGGCATAAAATTAGACTAGATTGACAGAAGAAAAAGTCATATTGCTAACGATGAATGCTGTGAGAATTATCTGCCAAAACTTGTCATAGACTTTACTCAGCTACACTTTTCAAAGCCAAGATTGATCATTACCAGAAGATGTTGTGCAGTTCAAACAAAATGTTTCAAATACCTATTATATACCTTAAGTAATCTTGTCTTGTACTGGACAAGATATGCCTCATTCTCTTCTGACCCTGAAAGTTGTGAATAAGAGTTAAATGGCCTTATGAACTAAGATCATCTCACTGTGTATCTGTGATGAACAAACTTGACAGGAACACAAAAGAAAAAAGTATTACGGGCTTTGTTGCTTTAAGAACTATAAATCTAATGTTGTTTGAGGCATTTTTGGTAGTTAAGGAATACTTTTTCAAAGTATTCAAAGTTGAAACCCTTGCTTTTTCTTCATTATCCTTCTTCTAAGCCTTTTTCGGTTGTTTGTTTCATCAAAATTTCTGCTGAAGATGTTGATTGGTAAACCAGAGGCTGCATGACTAGTTGGTTCCTGAATGTCTGTCCAAAAAGATTATGAATTGAGACAGGTTAAAACATAAGTGCAACAAGGATAACATTTGTATAGAGTTTATGGAGAATTTGATAAGTCCTTTAGACATTAAACTTTCAGTTAAAAAAGAAAATTATACAGTTCTTTGAGAAATTCTACAAACACTCTGATATAGTTTGATTTCTTGTTTAGTCATGCTTCAAACTTCAAAATCTACAGGTCAGGAAAATGCCCAGATGGTAGCTATTTTAAAACATGAACTGAACAGAAATGAAAATCCTGCATGTTTTTGAGTCACAGGAAGTGCAGTTCTCCTATGTTACATAATTTCTCTGTTAGTTACCTGTGTCTGGAAACCTTATTTAGTTTGGAATCTATTATAAGTGACCATCATAAATACTTTCAGTTAAAACCAGAAGAAAAATATCCTTTCATGATAACAAATTGCTGTGAGTAGAGCTTGGATTCTTCAATATTTCTGATATGGAATTAGTTTGTCTGTAGGAACTTGATAATCAGAAGTATATATTATTGCCAAAAACATGTTTGTGTTTTAAAATAAAATAGTCATTTCTAGGAGAATGGCAAAAAATTGTGCATTGCTGATTGAAGCGATGCATCTAGGTGTGGAACAGAATGTATTCTTTCAGCTATAGTGACAACAGTGTAAAATTTTAAAGTTACAAATATCCTATGTATTCTTCATTACTTCTGCATAAAAGTTTTACACATAAGGAATTTAATGATACCATTTGCACTGATGGATTTGTTTATCTTTTATGTAGAGGAAACATGACAGTTCATTATAATTTTTTCAATCTTACCACAGATTTTATTGGTTCTTCACACTACTTCATAAAACAATGCAGTCATTTCACTGTGGTTCACTGGATCAACCTATAAATATCACACTAGCTGATAAAAAAAAAAAGTGGAGTTATTATGGAGACCAATTTACACAAAAGACATTCTAAATAGTTCTGCACTGCCATTATATGCACTAAGCAGCAGCCAATCTTTTTGATACTGCTGGAAGTTGAAAAAAGAAATGAAAATGAATGGAGTCAACAGCAGTAGGACTTGCAGTGGACATGGGGAAAAGAGAATCCTCTCTGTACTCTGTATTTGAGTGGCAAGTTCCTGCTGCAACCAGCTTATGTAAAAAATTTAAGTTTGAGGTTTTTAGAACTTTTGTAATAGTTTCCAAAATTGCTTTTCTTCCCCATTTCAATTTAAATCCAGGTTTTTGTAAATTGTCTAAATTTTGTTGTAAGTTTACATTCATATAACACTAATATTTACAAAATTATTAGAATTTCATTATTACATCACAAGTATGACTGACATCTATACTATTAAACTAAATTGATGTTTGAGAGTCTCAGTGTTTTAACTATGCTTAAGATTTTTGCAGAACAAATAAGACAATATAAATAGAGTTTCTGAATATTTGAGTAAAGCCTGAAGTATTTTTATCCCATAGAGTACTTGCAAGTTTTAAGACAATATTAATAGAACTATATCAATTTCTCTATGTTATTGTGGAGGCTTATGTTTCACCTTACAACAAAAGACTTAGTTTGTAACTGAGAATACAACAAAATCCCCGGCTTATGTATATTGACAACAGCCAATTTCTCACACTAAGTAGTATCTTACTCCAAAAATTGTTTTTAAGAATAGTTGCCACAGGGTGACCAAGGACAGATGTCTCATTCAGCATATTTGCGTAGCAATGAATTCAGCCTAATTTCAGAAGAACACGAAAAAAAATTCCTCACACAAGGTATTTAATAGTGGGGCAAAAAAAGATAAAGTTGATAATTTTTACTTTCTATTTGCCCATTTTTCTTGTAGTAAAGAAGTCATTCCTGATTTACCTTTCAGTAATGTTAACAATTCTTCAAATATTTATGTTCATTGTGTATTATATAGGCTAAATTACCTTATCCTGCTGATACTACAAATATGCACATTACAGTGCATACCGCTAAGGGGGTTGGGACCTTAATTTCTATTTGCTTTCAAAACTGATCCTCTATAATCACAATTCTTTCTCTTCCCTAGATTTTTTTTTTCCTAAAGGTAGTTTAAAAACAGCTATTGAAAGTACTTTTTGGCAATCAATGAAATGTATTTGTGTTCAAGATTTATACTGTGCATATGTGTTTGTGGTTTCTCTGACTTTTACAGTCATTAACAACTGTGCATAATAGAATCATAGAATGGTTTGGGTTGGCTGGAATCTTAAAGATCATCTAGTTCCTTACCTCCTGCCATGGACAGGGACATCTTTCACTAGACCAGGTTGCTTAAAGCCCCATCCAGGCTGTCCTTGAACACTTAGAGTGATGACGAAGCCACAACCTCTCTGGGCAACCGGTGCCAGTGCTGCACTACCTTCACAGAGAAGAAAAAATGTCTGGCAATTTAGTAATCACTTCTTTCTAAAAATATTTGTGTGTGTGTGTGTAATTTTGACTCTGTTAGTTAAACTACCCTGACAGATATCGAGGGAGAAAAAGGCTGAACAGGAAATTTAGTGAGTCTGGCAAGTTTGGGTGTACAAATGTAGAAGAGTTAGAGACATCAACATTACACTAATAGAAAAATATTTCTCAAACTTACAAGCAAAAATTTTAAAAGGTTACTACAATTTAAACACTCAATAATTCTGCATAATAGAATGTTTTGATGTGTTATAGTATTTGCAAGTAGTTCTCATTTATGTACAAATGTCTACAAAGGAATAAAATATCCTAATACTGTGTGCTATGAATGATGACTTTTACACTTCATATTTTCAAGGCAGAATGTTCATCTGGATGACTCACTGTCATATTTTTGTATTGGTGTTCTGGTTACACATAACTTGTGGATCACTGGTTACTAATCTGGCCAGTCAGCTGAGGAAATACTTCTAGTACAGTCACTCTCTAGACAGTTGACAGATTGGGCAAATGAGCATAGTAAAGTGAGATTTAATAGGATCTTATGTGTTACTGAAAGGGAGTTCAATATCTAGTCTTGTTTCTTGGCTCAAGATGTAGATCCTTGATGATGTTAGGTGAGACCTTTATTTCTCACTTTTTTTCTTCCTTCTGCTTCTGTGCCTTATCATTCATTTTATATAAATCCATAATTATTTTATTCTGTCCAGTCAGTCGTGACAGAGAATTGATTCTCATTTTGCCACCTCTTCTATTTGTTGCACACTTTAGAACTTCTGAATCTCTCAAGAGATTAGATTAACACTAGTTTAAGCTCAAAATAATCAATATCATATATGTTCTCAGATCAGTTTCTCTTCATTTTTTTCTTCCAAGTAGGTCAGTGTTCAAGTGACTTCTGATATTAACTACATAAAAATGTTTCTCACTGATTCTGTTGTGAGTTTCTAAATAATATGCTGCAAAATATCTAGTAATCTTCATCTACACAGTTGTATCTAGAAAATGTAAATGCAGAACAAAGGTTCCAGATACAGAGAAATGTCAGTGGTTAATACTGACAAAAAAAAAAAAAAAAGACATCTTTATAGTGTAGTTTTGGAAATAGTTGACCTATTTTTTTTTCTAGAGGAAATATACTATGATTCTATGATTGTAGAGAAAAGAACTAAATCTCAATAGCTAACTGCTTACTAATGCTTTTAACTATATCTTAGTCCAAAAACCTCATTTTTCTACAACCCATAGACAATTTCCTAGACTGTGACCATAAGCAAGCTAAAATTTATGCTTTCTCTTTGAAATCAGCCATTTATTGCAGCAGCTTACAAAGAAAGGATTAAGTAGTTCATTGCACTCAACTACTTTTCACATTGAATTCAGATCAGGCCTTTGCATATATGGAGGTTACTGATGACTTCACTAGAAGTTGAGCATATTTACAAAACCAATTCAAAAACAACAAGTTTGTACAAATTTAAGCAACTTTATACATATGATTAGATAATAGTTCTTTTTTCAGGCAAATCTTTCCTAAGCCATTCAGAAAAGGATTACATTAATATACATTAAAAGAGCTATTACAAAAAAAACAAAGCAAACCAAAATCGCCTTTGAATATTCAAACACCTTATAATAGATGTGTGCTGAGAGGTGTTAGAAAAATCTCAAAACAAATTAGATGCCACCTGAATGAATAAAAAAATCAAACAATAAAATAAACCCCAGAAAGCCAGTCAATATAGTTGAATCTGAAATTTCTTCAGTCTTTATTCCAGTGCCAGTTCTTCGGATAGTTATTAGAAAATAGGCTGAGGAGCCAAGGTATAACATGTTTGTGTTAATTAAATTACTACTGTTCTAGACCAACATAGCCAGGTTATAGAAGAGATAAAGCCCTGATGAAGGTGACACAATTACACTCTTATATCTGGTTCTTGAGTTCTGCTAAATTGTTGTCCTTATGACTATCATTTTAGTTAATTTAAAAGCATACCAGTGGACTGGAATGAGTTTTAACACGAGAAAGGGAACAGATGTGCTCAGAAAACCAAACGACTCATTTACAGTCTGTCAGGTTCTGGGATGGCTGGCAAAAGGAAAGGATTTTAGGGTTTTTTTAATTATGAGAAATGGCAGTTCAACTGACCAAGATGATAGCAAGCTTATTATTATCAAATAGGTTTATAGCACAAGAAGAAAAATTTATTTCAGTGCAATTTGAAAATATTTTTCCCAATTAGAAAAGCTGAAGTCATTTGGTCATCCCGACTAAGCTATGTCCTCAGAGACATCATAAACCAGCCATTGAAATTGTCATGTGAAAATCTTCACTATTTTTTACAGTACTGTATAGGAAGCAAATGAGAAAGGACAAATGAGGAAAGGAGCTGTAACTTTCTTAAGTGTGCTGTTATGCTGGTAGGCAGTTAAATGTCTGCATCCTGGTATGAAAGAGTGACTTTACACAGAGTTTTCTGTATGCACATGGAGGGGTCTAGTTTGCTGCTTCCTCCACATTCTCCCTTTAACTCTGTCTTACCATTTTTTTCATTCTTATAGGATTTTTTTTTAATAATTGAGTCATAAGTTCTCATTTTTTCATATGTTGTTTGTTTTAATGTTTTATTCTTTATTCATTATTATCTTTATAGTTATTCAGGTGTCAAGAAGCTATAAACGTCTTTGAGTTTTCTGACAGTTTTAACAAACAGCTCTCTAAAAATATCCTGTGAAATTCTTTCTATGTTCTTCTTTATATCAACTAATCAATGTGTCACATGAAAATCATATGACACTCTCAAAAAAATCTGGGAGATGCTTACCAATTGCTATGCTATTAAGAAACATGTGTAATTCCTATTTGTTTTAATTTGTTTTGATTTAATATGGTCAAATATTTTTCTGAGCTGAAACACAGAAGGAATTGGTTAAGAAAGGCACTTCTGAAAGGACATGAGACAGCCAGCCACAGAAGAGTACATCAAGAGGGAAACACTCCATACAAATACTTCTATTTTTACATATCTAAATGCTTTGTGTTCTCAAAGTCATTCAATGAGAACATGTCTTATTAAGTGATAATAATAACAAGTCTATTGGGGAAAGGGTATTGTTTGTATCAATAACTGTAAATTTGGAATAGGTGACTTCACTTCTGTCCTCCTTGGATACAGGTTTCCCATATATCTTTAGTCAAGTCATCCATGACGATATTTCCTAAGCAACTAGGCAACCCTGGCTTAGCAATCCATTTTCAGAAATCATATAGATAATATAACAGAACTTTCAAAGGGGAATAAGCTATTTTTCAGAATGGTACTCCATAGACTGTAGCTGTAGCTAAAATTCACATTACTAGCTGACTGACAAAAAAATCCCACAATCCACAACAACAAAAACCTAAGAGCTCATATTTCCTGTTTAAAATGCACTATGGAATGTTTTGTCAGATAACCCTGTCTGATTATTTCTTTTTAATCCTGTTTTTTAAATGTCTGTGTTGTGGTTTAGCACAGCCGCACCACAACACTCTCTTGCTTGGTGCTCCCATTCACCCCCACAGAGTGGGGATGACAGAGTGGATGACAGAGTCCCCAGCAAAATGGGAGTAAAATGATAAGCAAGGTTGTTGTGGATTAAGACAAGGGCAGGGAGGGCTCACTGCCAATTACGGTCGCGGGTAAAAAAAAACAGTACTCGACTTAGAGAGGAAAGTAGGAAAGTTTATTCTACAAGAAACAGAATGGAATAAAAGCAAAAGGAGTAGGATTAGGAGAAAATTACAACCAGCACTATAAGATCTCCCTCCCTCATCCCTCCTTTCTTCCCGGGCCCAGCTCACTGCTCCCGATATCTCTACCTCCTCCCCCTACAACGGCTCAGGGGGGCAGGGAATGGGGGATGTGGTCAGTCTC
>WBNH01009068.1:38557-50597 GCA_013401255.1 Urocolius indicus
AGAAGAAGAAGGAACAGAAGAAGGAAGAATCAGGAAGAAGACGGAGGAAGAAACCTTCTCTTCTGGCTTCTTCTCAAAAAGTGATCGTGGAGGCGTCTAATTGGCTCAGCCCCAGAAGTGGGTCTGGCTCAGAGCTGGGGAGAGTTGCAAACAACTTCTTACAGGAGCCATCTTTACAGCCCCTTCTCCCTTACCAGAAAAGGCTATAATGTCAAACCATGACAGTTTGTTTACAACTTATTCACAGAGAGAGAACAATGCCCCCAAATCTGTGAGTTAGGATGTATAATCATTAGCATCTATGAAGTTGTCATTAATCTTGGTGACTAAAATTTCAAATGCATAAATATCTAGTGACTGTGTGCTTTCCTATTTCTTTTGTCACAAAGATATTTTTTTGTCCATCATTAGAAGAAAATTGAAACTTGTCATCCTAGAAGGACACCACTTTTTGTAAGTAGAGTGGTTATGCCTCAGCAAAAATAAATGCCTTTTATGCATAAGAATATAGACCCAAACCAAATAGAACTAAGTAAGCAGTGAGTGACTATTCTACTATTCTGGTGTAATGATACAGAAGTGGAATTCATGCTTGGATCAAAAGCATTTGTGTTTCTTCTTGCTGAAGCTGTGCTCCAGCAGCTGCTCCTTAACTATGCCTTTGCAATACTGTTCTCTGCTTCATACAATGCTATCAAAATGTATGGTTCCATTAACACAAATTAGAAACACACAGTAAAAAACCGTAGTTTTAAGACTCAAGTGATTCTTACAGGACCAGCCCTGAAGGTCTCATTAGGATGTCCAATTGGATTTAGTGGATAATGACTAGAGCTGGAAGGGGAGGAAAGAGTCAAAGGAGTAAAGAGTGATACTACTTTTATGAAGCAGAAAGATAGTATTTTTAAAGTGTTATTTTTGTTATTAATTATGTGTTGTAGATCAAAAATATTATTTCTTTATATCTTGATCTTATAAAACCACTGTACATGTCTCCACTCAATGTCTCCACTCAACACATTCTATTGTGAACACATAGACATCTATAGATTTAAGGATAGTTCTTATAAGATCTACTTCATGCAGTGCCTTGTAAGATTTATTACTATTCTAATTATTTTTTGTTTCTCCATTCTCTGTTGACTTAAGCAAGCTTGTGGTCATGATCTGGCCAAATTTTGAAGCAGTTTGTTTGAAAGCAAGTTTACTTGGAGGAAGGAAGCCTGCATTCCTTCAATATTGGTGAGGTCTTTGCAGATATTAATAGGGGACAAAAGCTCTTTGTGAAGCTAGAGCTATTTTATGTGTGATTTGCATGAAACTCAATGTTTATCAACAAAAAATATCCGTGAAATCTGTCACATCTGTAGTAACTTTCACTTACAGAAGTCCTTTATGGTTGTATTTCTTTGAAATGCTTAAAAAATATTTAAACTTCTAATTGATAAACCAACTTAAATAAAATGGGAGGGGGTGTGTGCATAATGCATTTTTAAGAATGTATTTGATATACAGTTAAAAAGGCATTTATAATTCTATATCTTCAATGCCATATTAAAAATCAGTTCTGATGTTGCTTTGACCTTAACGTTTCATAACGGGCAAATGGATATTGAAATGCAAGATTAGATTTGTTTACCTTTCCTTGTGTTTTACAAGTATCTGACTGTTTTGGGCAATCCTCAATCTCCAGTGTGAGGTGGAAAGAACTTTTATAAGTTTAAATATTAACAAAGAACTAAGGAGAGGGGAAAGATTAGAAAAGAGAGTCTAGCTCTCTTTTTGAGTAACCAAGAGACACTGTTCCAAACAGAGCATCTAATAGTGAATAACAAAAATATATTTAAAGAACACTGTGTAAAAAAAAAAAAAAAAAAGTAGAATGCTTTATCTACCTTTTTTTTTGGACTTTATACAATAGTGTTGGTGTAATAAGACGTCATGAAAATCTGACTACCACAGAAACATGACATGAAACTATCAATATGCATAGTCTTCATAAAACTCAGTAAGTAATGCTGGGATCCTCCAATATAAACAGCCTCTTCTAATGTAAGGAAGTGCAATATCTTTTGACACAGCAGTTTGAACAAATTCCTGACCTTGTGACAATCAGTGATTTTATAGTCATTATGAATAGCTAAAATCCCTGAGCTATTTAACAACAACAAAAAAAAAGCTTTTCTGTCCTTTCAACTAAAAGAAAGTGAGAAGTAACTAAGATGTATCCTTTGTGTAACACAATCTAGAACTATACCAAAAGGGAAAGACAGAATACATGAACTAGGTGCAGCAGTGACTGGTACACTAGTATTACTATCTCTTCAACAACAAATCTGGACAGCATTTCATCTTAACCAATCCAGTTGACTTCTTCCTCAATAAAGTCTTTAATGTATTAATTTCTTGTTCTGAAGGATGAGATTTTTCCCATTTTACAAAGTCAAAATTACTAAATATGCTTAGTTCATATACATATTCTTGATTCATATGGGCTATAACATAATTCTAGCTAGGAAAAAGAGAAGAGTTAAAGATTATTAGTGAAACCACAGTCTTCTACACATAATTGCTGCAGTTACTTACATTTGCCTAGTTCCACCATGAGACAGCTGAAGATCAACAGTTTGTAAAGTCAGACCTACACATGATTAACATTATGATGCCATCACAATCAGTATTTCAGAATTTATCCTGTTTATTTCAGTGTCTTATTGCTGAAGATAAAACTATATGCTGAAGTATATATATATCATAGTGACTGTGGCAATAGCTTAAAATTAAATTTACATAACAGGAGAAGTAGTAATAGATAAGTAGACATCAAAATCAGAAATACAGAAACTCTGTATTTTGTAGCAAAAAACTCATATAATTTACGCCTAAAATCTGGTGTTTTGGGGGTATTTTTTTAAGATTTCTTTATTTTACTCTGAATTCTCTCTCATCATCTACATGAGGTCCTGAATAAATGCTACCATTCAGTTTCAGCATTCGATGGAGTTCTGCTTTTACTTTCTAGCAAACTTTCTATATGCAGCTTCTTGTAAAGGAATCAGGGTTCTTCCCTGACTCCTTTCCCTTCTTCAGCTCAAGAACTCAAGAGAAGTGATAAAGATCACCCTGAAAAGTATATTCTGTTCTTCCTACTTCTTTTGATTCAACACAGATTTAAGACCAGAGAAAACACAGTAAATAATCAGAATTTATTCCTGAGACCTTGCAGATTTTAACCAGATTTGCAGTAGCTATTCTCTTCAGCCTTTTCTATTTGTCTATGTATTACTGTTTCTATATTTTCAGCATTTCAGAACAATTCAAGTTCTCAAGCAGTGATTCTGCAACAACTCTCATGTAAAACCAACCTTTCATTACATGGAGGTTAAACTTCTAATTTTTCCTAAGACTAGCATGCAAGATAAAAACTTAGATTCTGAAAACTGGAAATTCACTTCTGCATTCATCTCTTTGAAGCTGCAATTTTGACAACAAGCCTTTTCTTCTTTCCCCTCTCAACTCTAACAATTCACTCTTAATCTGGCTGATCAGATGCAGATTTGGCAGTGAAAAAAAAGGCATGGTATGTATCATAAGCTTTCACACAGTTGCAAAGGTTTGTGCCAGAGGCAAAGCTACAGGGACAAATAAATAAATAAATTCTAGATTGATGTGTAATCTCATAGTTGCTCTAGAAACTATATTACAACTTTTTTTAATGCCTCAGAGACAAATCCATTTTTACTACTTCCTCTACAATGCAATACTTCACTTGATTGTGAATTAGTAATTAACTACTTGAAAGGCTAAGAGACCTGGCATTGTTTAGACTGAAGAGGAGACAGCTCTGGGAGACTTTATTGTGAACTTTCAATCCCTAACAACGGATTATAAGAAAGAAGAAAGAGAAGTTCTAGTAGGGCCTACAGAGATGGGACAAAAAGTAAATATTTTAAACCAAAAGAGGGTAAATGCAGTCTAGACATAAGGAAGACAGTTTTCCATGATGTGAGTGGTGAGGCTCTGGCACAGGTTTTCCAGAGAGCCTATGATTGCCCTATTCCTGGAAGTGTTACAGTCAGGTTGATTGGGTCTTGCAGTAACCTCCTCTGGTGGAAAATGTCCCTGCCCATTGCAAGCACATTGGTTTGGGTGAGATTTAAAGTCCCTTCCAAACCAGATCATTTTATGATCCTACAAGTCTGTTTATATGATGCAAACAGATTGAAGCACAATATAATCTTGCACTATTTTTTTCTACAAATCAAAGTACTTTAGTTCTAATTCAATGCTTTGCTTTTGTAGAAATTAACACATTTGTTTTCATAGTCAGTCCATGTTCAACTTTCTTTATAAAGTGACTTTGACAACAGGTAGACTTAAGTGCAGTTTTATAGCACTTGTGTAGGTTTAGTTTAATAACATTTGTTCAGGTTCCTGGTCCTTACTAACATAAAAAGCAGTGCAATTAATTCAAATTGTTCATGCAAGATAGGTTTTCCTGAATGAGTAAATTAGCAGAATCTTGCCTCATTGCTCAGCTATGGACTGCTCTCCTGTTATTCTGCTTTTAACTATCAAATGGCTTTCAAAACTGAAAAGCTGCTAACACACAAAAGATGGCAATTGAGTGATATGACAACTGATATATCTTTCTTGTTACATAAAGAGAATAAGCTAATATTCTAACTTATTTTTATAAAATAATAAAAATGCATATTACAGTGTCCTATATATCTTNGGAGCATCTCTCTTACGGTGAAAGACTGAGGGAACTGGAGCTCTATAGCTTAGAGGAGATTGAGAAGTGACATCATTAATGTTTACAAAAATATAAATTTTACAACTTTATTGTTATGTTGAGTGTCCTGGTTTTGTCTAGGATAAAGTTAATTTTCTTCCCAGTAGCTCCTACAGAGCTGCACTTTGGGTTTAAGCTGAAAAAAGTTTTGATAAAAAGGGAAAATTTTTAATATTTATGCTTCTTTCCCTACCCTGTGAGCAAGTTGGCTAAGAGATCATAAGAGTCTGGGAGAGAGTATGGCCAGGAGAGCTGAGCTGAATTAGCCAAAGGACTATTCCTTTACACAGATCACACCTAGTATATAAACTGGGAGGAGTTAGTGGGGAGTAGATATCATTCTTGAGCATTTATTGGAAGATGGTGAGCAATTGATATGGGTATCACTTAGGTTTGGTTTTTTTTCACCTCAGGTTTTGTTTCTTGCTCTCTCTCTAAAAATTATTTTCATTACTATTGTGATATATTGTTTTTTCTTATATTTTTTTTTAATTTTAGTTACTAAACTGTTCATATCTCAACCCATGAGATTTACTTTTTTTTTTCTGATTCTCTATCCCATTGTATCCCAGAAGAGTGAGTAAGCAGTTGCTTGTTTGCTAGTGGCTGGCTGGGGTTAAATCATGACGTTAAGATGCTGAAAATAGTGCTTAAAGTATCTTTTTGAATATTTTAATATAATCATGCATAGCCTTTCTTTGAAGAATTTATGCATGAAGTTTAAAATTTAAAAAGTATTACAGAAGAGTAATTACTGAATTATCATCAGAAATTACAATTCAAGTATGCAAAATGTAAAATATCACCAAGGTCAGCAAGATCAGAAGAAAATATCTATAAATGAAGAAGATTTATTTTATTCTGTTCTTTTTAAGGTAAAATTGGTGTGATTATAAAATATACAAAATATTCTTAAGTTTTACATAGATTTAAGCAATATAAATCTGAAAGTTCTGAAAAAAAATATTTTTCACTCCATTGAGGAGGACCATATTAATTCTGTAGTTTTATGATTCCTTCTGTATTTAAGCCGTAAATATCATACAGGGTTTAGAGGTTTATCTCCAAAGCTAAACACATAAATACTTATTTGTAGATAGGCAGTGATAAAATATTACTAAATCTGGGAATCTCTCAGCACTTTTTGTAGGAAGCCAAGTAGCTGCTGGTTCAGATAGCATTTGGTTTAGGGACTTTCTTTGTTTCATAAGTGACAGAAATTACATTTCTTTCAAAAATGTTGCTGTCATTCTATACCATACTGCTCAATGACGTTACAGTCACTGACATATTTCCAAGTTGCTGAGTGACAAGCTGAACCATCCAAAAAGTTACAAGAGATATGGTAACTATCCACAGAACTGGTATGTCCTCTTGAAGTCCTTGAATTTGTTCCTTATTATGTTGGTGTTTTCAAAGTTTATGCTCAGTAGTTTTGACAGGAAAACCCCTCTTTTCACTCTTCATTCATGCCAAACTGTTCTAAGTCTATGGTGCACAGGAACATCTGGAGATGCTGCTAATGACACACTAGCTCTGACTTTTTCAGCTAGTGTCAAAATGTTTCTTACTGAAAGGTATCTTTTTTCCTCTGGATATTTGAAGTTGAACTTTTGAAAATTTTTTTCTCAGAGTACAAAACATTCACTAAGAATTATTCTTTTTTTCTTCACACACTAAAGTCTGTTAGTCCAGACAGAGTTAATAGGCTCCTTTTCTCATTTTACATAGTCCATTTTCTTCACTCTTTGCTATTTCATTTCTATTTCTGCCATGAAAGCTTAGTACTTTCTTAGGAATAAGAAAATACCATACAAAACCTCAGGGAAATCTTTCAAAGTCCTATGTGGAGACTGAGACAAGGAAATGCTACGTGCTTGCACATTGCTTTGTGCTTCCACATTGACTTGCACATTGCTTTGAAAGTGTCTTCCTACCTCTCACATCTGTTATTATCTGTAATGGAGCATTCAATTTAACTTTTATTCCTTTATATCTGGGGTGGGATTTTTTGGGTTTTGTTTTGTTTTTATTTTTTGGTTTTGTTTGTTTATTTTTTGTAATATGAAATTGTATATATTTATTTGCATTCTCAGGCAAACCAGAAGGAAGTGTTTAGTCTCCAGAAGCCAATGTCTGTCTGTGGTTTGCTTGGTGTTTAAAAGCCTTTTGGAATTCATCTTCTTCTAGTTATTCAACTTTGCTTACCACAGCTTAAACATATAAGGGCTTACAAGTGTGTACTTTTATGTACAGAATTTAAAGCTGATCACATGTTGGACATACCAACACTCTAACTTCAAGGTTTTCCTACAGCTTCAAATTAAATAATTGTGTGTCAATTTGTGAGTGTTTGTGTCTGTGTGTATGTAAATCTGTATCTATCTGTATGTGTGATTTCAAATTTATTTCAAAATAAATATTTTGGAAAACAGATTGTATTTTTAAAATATTTAGTTTTATACATATATAAATATTCTTGATGTGTCTAAGGAGAACAAAAACATTCATCCAGTACAGCTCTATGTTTAAATAGATAAATTTGAAAAATTCCCTCGCATATGTGTGTGTTTTCAATGTCAGTGAGAGGAAAAATATTAATTTGGGAAGAGTATTTAGGTTTGCTGCACTGTGTGATCTGGCTGGTAAACAGAGGCACTTCTGTTAAACACTTGGAAGGTAGTAGAGGATAGAGCAGCTGTATCAGGTGAGGAAATCTGCTACAGCTAAATCATCACTACAGGTGAAATATGAAAACAGAACAGAATCTACTAAGCTTATGATCCTTTAGTAAAGATGATACTCAACTGCGGAAGCCATTTCTTTTGAACAAAGTTTTAGCTAATGCTGATGTTGGTTTTTCGGAGAGGAAGAAAAAGTGAGGCGCTCACTGCTTCAAATCACTCTTCAACTGACATTGGAAAGGACAATGTCATATCTGAACAGAAAATTATGAAAACATTAAACAAGGAAGAGATTGACTAATGACTTATGTTTTCTATTTATAATTTTTGCAGTTTATTGACATGGAAAGTAATTCTTTTTTTCCATCATAATTTGCATTAAAATAATTGCTAAACATACAAAGTACTGTTGGTCTGAGAATGTTTAAACATTTGAAGATGATAACTTAGGGGCCTATGTCACAGCAAATGCAAATCAATTCTTAGATAATACTCATATCATCTTTATATGAGTACATAAACTGACAGTTTAAATAACACAATTTAGACTATAAACTGCTAGTCTTTTCTCACATATCTAAAGTGTTTAGAATAAGAGAATGTGCATCATTAGCACATACAATGATTGCAAAAGATTTAGTAAAACATTTGTTTTGCACTTCATTACTTAAGCATATAGTGATATTTACTGTGCTATTTTATGTAAATTTCTAACAATGACTTAGATGGAATAGTTTGATAGACAATCAGGAAAACCATACCGTGAGTAGCTATGTGTAAGACGTATATCAAGATTTACATGGTATAGGAATAGAAGATCTATTTCATGAGAGGAGATCTTAGCAAACTTAATCTGTCATCAATCTGTTTTCTAGTCCAAGAATAAAAGCTAGCCTCCACATTAACAATATACATAATGCATTTGTTACTGGTTGTGTAGCTTTTTCCTTCACCATTCATGCAGGCAGTATGTAGCCACAGATTTTCAATTTTTTGATAGGTTGTTGTAGCAATCTAAAATGCTTATAAGAAAATTTAATTTAAAATGTTCAAAAGGCTAAGTGTCTAGTTTGGATTTCATTTTTAAATAAATATTAATGAAAGAAGTTCTATTTCTGATTGTACTAAGTGTCATTTAAAATTTGAAATGTCTGTAGATTAACAAAGCTCTTAGGCATTCATCACAAGTGCTATGGATCAAGAATCTTATTTTAATAATGTTAATCACTTTCATCCATTTTGTTTCTCACATTTTATTTAAAAGTTCTTGTCAAGTATTTCTTCACTCTTCTTACAAACCCAGACAGCATTTAATGATTTATAATTAGAAAACTGAAAAAGTTATTAATTAATCTGTAAAATATTAAAATTTCTTGTGCTTGTAATAATGCTGTCACATAATTCACAATCAGCTAAAAGGGACTTAGTAACTACAACGTTACACTACAACATTACAGTAACTAGTATTACTACAATACTGTGGTAACTGCAATACACTCTATCTACTGCCATGTACTAAACTGCTTGCTAGACATTGAGAACAATAATCTGAGAGTAAGACTTTGAAACTATCAAATTTGACTACTTTTTAATGTAACAACTCAACTTTAATTAAGTCAAATTTTCTTCTGCCTGAATGTTCAAAGCTGCGTGGAAGAAAACCAAACTATGATCAAGATACTATCACTGAAGACACTTTATTTTCTCTAAGAAACATTCAAGAGTGCATCTTGTTTATATTTTGTTATGAAATTGATTAAAAATAACTCATATATGAAGGAAAGAAAATTGACTAACATTCCATTTTATTAAAGAAAAAGTCTCAAATTTTTAGTTCCAGTTGAAACTGTATGTTTTCATGGGTGTATTACAACATATCCTTTAGCAACCTGGCTAGAGGAATGTAAACAAAAACACTGGGGAAAAATGCTAATGTGTCATATGGTTCAAGAGATAGACTGTGAAAAATCATAGAAGAATTATCAAAGTAGAGAGGACAGCAATAGAGATGATCATGGAGCAAAGGTGAGATGCCTAAGGACTGGAGGAAGGCCAATGTCACTCCAGTCTACAAAAATGAAGAGGAAGACCTGGGAAACTCTAGTCTGGTCAGCCTCACCTCCATCCCTGGAAGGGTGATGGAATAGCTCATCCTGGATGCCATCTCTAAACATAGGAAGGAAAAACTGCAAGATGAGTCAACACGAATTCACCAAGGGGAAATTCTGCTTGACCAAATCAATAACCTTCTATGAGTGCATAACTGATCGGCTAGGGGAGAGCAGTAGATATCATCTATCTTGACTTCAGCAAGGCTTTTGACACCATCCCCCATTACACCTTCACAGGAAACTCAGGCAATGAAACTCAGGATAAGTGGATGGTGGGGTAGATTGGTTGAATGACAGAACCCAGAAAATGGTGATCAACAGAGCCAAGACAAGTTGGAGGCCTGTGGCCAGTAGGATTCTACAGGGGCTGGTTCTGGGACCAGAGTGTACCCTCAGCAAGTTTGCTGTTCACATCAAAATAGGAGGACTGGCTGACTCCCCAGAAGGCTGTGCTGCCATTCAATGCGATCTCAACCGACTTGAGAGTTGGGCAGAGAGGAACCTCATGAGGTTCAACAAGGACAAATGCAGAGTCCTGCATCTGGGGAGGAACAACCCCATACACCAGTACAGGCTGTGGATTGACCTGCTGGAAAGCAGCAATGTGGAGAGAGACCTGTGAGTACTGGTTAATCATAAACTGAACATGAGCCAGCAATGTGCCCTCGTGGCCAAGAAGTGCAATGACATCCTAGGATGCATCAAGAAGAGTGTGTCCAGAAGGTGGAGGGAGGTTTTTCTTCCCCTCTACTCTGCCTTGGTGAGGCCTCATCTGGAGTCCAGTGTCTAGTTCTGGGCTTCCCAGTGCAAGAGGGACAGGGAATTTCTAGAGAGAGTCCAGTACAGGGCCACCAAGACAATCAGGGGACCACAGCATCTCCCTTATAAGGAAAGGCTGTGGGAACTGGGGCTGTTCAGCCTAGAGAAGACTATTTAGAGGGTGTTTGTCAAGAGGATGACACTTTTTTCTATAGTGTCTAGTGAAAGGACTAATGGTAAAGGACATAAATAAGAATACCAAAATTTCCACTTAAATATAAGGAGAAACTTCTTTACTGTGAAGTTGAGGGAGCCACGCAACTGGCTGTCCAAGGAGATTGTGGAGTGTCCTTCTCTAGAGGTTTTTCAAAGCCTGTCTGAACACCTCTCTGTGACCTGATCTGTGACTGGGTGATCTCTAGTTGTCCCTTCCAACCTCTATCATTCTGTGATTCTGTTGAAACTAAAATGACATATGGCCCTTCAAATCCTACCAATGCACCCGGGTCTGTATTGATCTTTAGAGTCATAATTCTTTCATTTCTCACTGATAAGTAAAATTTCTATTTAAACAGAAAATTTCCAGTGTGCAGAGACTTAAGAATCCAGTAAAGTATGAGAACATGAATCACTGTTTAATGATTTTTTGGGATGGCAAGCTCAGAGGGAGTACAAAAATCTGGAACAATACAATTTCACTGTTTGTTAATTTCATTTCAAAACTACTGATAGAAAATGAATGCACTATTCTCAGTAAATTTATGGCAGTTAATGGTAGAATATTTTTTCATCATATCTATTAAGATAAAAAATAATTAAAAAGATAATTTTCTTTCAGGCTTTAAAAAAAAAAATCTTTCTTTTCTTTTTGTTGTTGCAACTTTTCTCTTCTAGAGAGTGTAGGTATTGAAAACGGTGTCTTGTTTTCAATCCAGTAAAGCAACCTGACACCTTTAACCTAATGATACAAAATGAATGACTTTATATAAAGTGATTGCTCACCTCAAAAACAATACTGGAAAAGAATCTAATATCTCTGCTATGTGTATTTCTAGGTTTCACATAAACCTAAATAACTTTATTTTAAATTTATAATCTTTCATTTTTCTGTTTCTGTGTCTCCACACTTGTTTAATCAGCTCAATACACATTTTTCATATTTTAAAGTTTTCTGCTTTCTGATACAATTTTCACTTGTTATGAATTCTTGTAAATTTTCTGCTCAGTGGTTAGTTAAGCTTGTGAGCACAACCAACTATTGGTAATAAAAAATTAGAATAATCTAAAATTCATTATATTTATCAATTAGATGATTTATAAGCCCATTAGACATCATTTCACAAGGCTGAATGTGTCCTTTGCATACAATATTTACATAGCTCCAAATGTTCTAGAAGTTCAGAAATTGATATTTCAATTTATAATCTGACTTGAAGAAAAAAAATAAAATCAACATAGACTTGGGGATGCTAAGCTAAACATATTAATAAGCCAATATAAATAATTTTAGATGTATTTTGTGAGAATAAATATCATCCTCGGGTCTTCTGTTGGAAAAGTGTAAAGATACATTTGTGATCAAATACATCTACACTTCTCATTGTCACAGCTTCAAAAAACACCAATATCTCTATATTTATCATATATTTCATATATATGGTAAATATATATTGTTGCCGTTGCAGGCA
>WBNH01009070.1:0-135868 GCA_013401255.1 Urocolius indicus
TAAATATAAATAATATAAATATAGATGCTGTATTTCAGAAAAATAATCTCACCCAGCACTCACTGAAGGATTATTTCAATATTTGACTTCAATCTGGGCTGCAAGTAAACTTTTTGATAGACCTCACTGATTTCTCAGAGGTTGCGTCGCTGTGTGAAAGCCCACATTTATTATTTTACTGTCATCTCAGGGTACAGCTACATTTTGTTCCTCGGGTTACTAGTTATAAAGACGATATACCAATGTCAGGATGTGTAGAGGTGGTTTGTTGTTCCTTCCTAAGGGTTCGTAGCAAAACTGCTTTGCAGGCTTTTGGAAAGCAATTGAATAGCTATTGTATAGTGAATAAAAGCCTTGCATATATTTTGTCTGGGGAAAATAAAATGAAAGGCCTGTACACACCTAGTGTTGTCAGGCTAGATGGAAACCCAGTAAAAACATAATTCATGCATAAGGAAGTAACTTAACTGAAGACCAATAGAGCATGCAGGTGTACTGCTGCATGTTGAAAGGCTGGAGTCCCAGTGCACAACGTAATCAGTTCAACTTATTTGATTTCTTGCTAACAGCAGTATTCACTAAAATAACTAGAGCAAAGGCATTCGAAGTCGGCTCAGTTACTAAATAGACATACATGATATATACACACACAGAGATCTTTTATAGTAAACTAGGAAAAGAAATGTAAGAACTTGTGATGGAAACCATAAGAAGAGCACTTTTAACAACGGGACTGTTATGCCAAATGCAGATCATTTGTGTATTTCTGAGTCGGTGAAAGGACTTTGCTCTGACGTGCTTCATGGAAACTAACAGAAAAAAGCCACAGATCTCAAACTTGGTTTAGTAATAAGGACTAAAATATGCTGATATGAGACTGCCTTTAATAAAATTATAACCTATTGCACTTTTGGTTTTAGTTCTGAAGAGTTTTCTTGCTGCAACGTTGTTTTTGATCTCATAAGCACCAGCTAAAGGCTTGGAACAGTAGTCATGGGAAGGAAACAGTCTGGAAATGGTGTAAATTGAATGAAATGGGGATTGAAGAGCAATCTGTTGGGCAGTGAAACTGGAGGAAGAGGAACAGGAATGCTAAATAGTACAATCAACATGAAAGGGAAGGGGAATTTTTTGTTTTGTTTTTTTTTTAATCTAATGAAGAAACATATGTAAATCATCAACAAAACCAGAATCCTGCCATTTGTCATGTGCACTTATTTTAGCAATCTCTTGAAACTGCAGAATGAAAACAAATGTTTGAGTGTAAATTTAGTTCTGTAAGATTTCTGAGTGGCCATTACCTGCTGGCTTAACGATGGGAGGTAGCACAAGGAAGCCAGAAAATTTCTTCTCAGTTTTCATTTCCAAAATCCTGATTTCTGCCCAACACCACTTTCAGGGAGCTAGTCTAAGGTATAATGCCTCATTAGACACAATGCTTCTTTCTGTATAAGGTTTTAAGAAATAATTTCCCCTGCAATAGAGAGGCTTGAGGTTTTATATATGTTTCTCAATGAAAGTGATTATGTTTGATAAGATGCCAAGAATGATTTAGGATATTTGAATAAGCCAGGCACAGGGCTGCTTCTCACATGACTTAGTTTCCTGCTGTTTGTGTGACTGACTCTCAAGATTGTACATTGATTTTTTTGAGTGCATTTAATCAAATCTTCCTATCGCGTACTGGTTCTCTGATTTGACATAGGGGATACAATGTTCTCAGGTCAACCCTGGGGCTCCAGCAGGCTGGACGGTAAATTTGCCAAAGCTATGCAAAACCTCATGGAAAACAACTAGAATGCTTTCTTTAGATATATTTTAAAATTATTTCTTTCTCTAGTTAAAAAGAAAAAACAAGCAAAGCCTCACTCACATGAACCAACTAAACACCCTTCACACCCTCTCATGCACCCCTTCCCCCCCCCCCCCTTCAAATAGTGCTGTGTGTATTGTGAGTCTTGTGTGTGAATGCTGCTCATTAGTGTGAGGTATAGAACCGAGGAGGATCTTGAAAATCTGCAGTTTTGGAATTCAGACAAAAGAGAGTTTTCAGGAAAAGCTGAGTTTTAGGCAACTCAATCTTCTTTTGTTTAGAGTGGGAATAACTGTAGTTGTGCTTTGAATGAGACTTCCACTTCTCAGGTCAAGTGAGGGGGAAATTTAATGCCATTAAGTCCGGATTAGTGTGAAAGTACTGAATTCTGATTGCTCTGTTTTCACTACATTTCTATTTCAGTTATCTGCATAAATGGGACCTCCACTGAAAATCTTAGGATGTATCTGTAAAATTTTTATGTTATCATAGATAATTTTGTTTGGAAAAGACTCAGAAGATTGAGTCAAACCACTAACCTACTAATTATTTTTCTCTTTAACGTTAGATGCCTTCTAACAGCATCTTCTCAAATTAGATATTTTTCAGCTATCCAGTGTATCACAGCTTAATTGCAGTTAAAATACATAACCAGATTTCTTGATGTTGTTTGACATTTTTCTTCATAAGACTATATATGATCTCCTACTGTCTTACCAAATATGAATTTGCAACTTCCTAGCATCTGATGCTGTGAAGTAAAGTTTAGCAGATATTATGATTGGTAATGATACTTAACTTTCCTGTGGGAGAAGAGAACACTAAGTATAAGATTTTTAAGGGTATATATCAAATTGCTTTTCTCCTTTTATGTTTTTGTACATGTATCTTTTCCAACCTAAACAATTCCATTATTTTAAATTGTGGAGTTCATTTCCAGGATTTAAATGCACCATTCTTTATTTCAGACTTCACTGATGTGTCAAGTGTATCATTTTCAAAACTTGTCTGTGTTTCACATTTGATCTTTTAATAACTAAGAGAAGCTGCATGTTCTGTTTCCAGATCTGGCTTAGTCTGCATCTTTACAAATTTGAGAGTGGTGAGATGAATTAAAGTAGTGAATCAGAGAGGGCAGTGGACACAATGCTAGCAGAAATTTAATATCCAATTTCTACTGAAGATTTTATAACTTGAAGAAGGCAGCAGCACACTTCACCTTCAGTCAGTTCCTTAATGCTCTACAAACTTGAAAGTTGGTTTTTTTTTTACTTTGTGGAGGCTTTTTGGTTTATTCCCAAACAATTTATTAAAACCAAGAGAATTCTTATGAGTACAACTCTCTATTTCTCCTCTTTAACTCTTTGTTCCAGTAGTTCCCCTCTGGCAATAAGTTGCCTCATTTCCAGAAGTATTTTTTTCCATTATTTTTCTTTTAGATATGTCTGGTACAGCACAACTTCATACAGAAATTTCTAGACTACAGTGAAATAAAGACAAAGTTATGTGTCTAGCTTAAAAATCATACATTAAGAATGAATTCAAAATCATAACTTTATTCTCCCTTCCCTGTCTTTATTCTAGCTCTGATTCCATTTTACAGTTTCTTCCTCTGCTTTTGCTCTACTGCAATGAGTCATTGTGTCCTGCCTAGTGCATCCTGAAGCTTAGAACTTGATGCCAAATTGATTTATCACAATCATGCATTTCTAAAAACTTGGTTCTGCTGGTTAGTCAATAGAGGGAAGGCTAAAGAAAAAAACTAACAGCTGAGGATAGTTTTGCAAGAGCAAAAGTGGGTTGTGTTGCTTGGCTTTGTGATTTTTATAACTTCCGTTTTAAGCAGACTGAGGCAAGAGCTCCTTCGTTTGAAGAAACAGCCCCTGGCCTTCATGGTCCCTGCTTGAAACCTTTTGCAGAGACTTCCCTTTTTGAGAATCATCTTGCTATTGTCACTTTGATCTTTCTTTTTGTATCTTGTTCTCTTTTCTTAATGATACTCTACTGTGTAATGTCAGATCAAGATACGTGATAATGTATCTTCTTTGCTCTTATTAGCTTCTTGGAACATTCTGCCTAATTATAAAAGTGCTGATGGATAGCTTATATTAAAAATGTAGGGAGATCCCATAGCTGTAGGAAAGCTACTCTGGTAATGTTGGTAGTGAAATTAAAATACAGAAAGAAAATATTTTGAGGAAATGTTACGTATAAAAAGCAAACAGGGTCAGCATTCACCACTTCCACATGCTGTGAATTGACAATGTGCAAATACACAACTAAAGTACTACATGAGGAAAAAGTCTTGATTTAGGTCAGCTCTGTCTCTTTTATGTTGAGCTCATGGATGAAAAACTTCAAACCTTGGAATCAAAGCCAACCATGACCTAACCATTACTGGATCAGAAACAAGGGTATTGAATAGAATTCTTCCTTTCCATCCCCATGATTGATTTTTTTTTTTTTTTTTTAACTGTTTGATTCACTCAGTTAAACATTACATTTACTTTAGATATTACTTTATTGAGCAGAATATACTGTGTCCAGATAGTATATTCAAGAACTGCGTTTTTACATACCCTTGATCTTAGTATGACCCTGTGTTATTTGCACAGACTGAAGAGCAACTATGATATTTTCAGATCCTGGTATCACATTGAAGATTTTATTAATGTATTACAATTTTCTTTCATTGAATTTTTTTTCCAGAATACCTTTTTACAAGTTTCTTGTACATTTTATTACATCTCCTTAAGATAAACAGGTTTATGGTGAGGAGAATGTGCATGTTTTCAGCAGAACAATTGGAACTCTTTATACGTTGCCACCATTAGCCACTTAGTACCAACTGAACTACTGGGTTCTGCAGTTGCTCAGTAGTGTTTCTGTTCCTCTTTAGAGGTTGAATAAATTACCTTCAGCTTACAAAGTGAATTTGGCATTCTATGGAGAGGGAGTAGAAAGCAGAGGGAGGAACTCCAGAATCCAGGTAGACCAGGGATATAGTATATGGTTACAGAATGTTTTCTTTACTTGTTGTGAAAAGTAAGACTTGTGTGCTATCTCCTGAGGGAGTTCTTATTTTTATGACAAGGATGCAATTCTTTAAAAAGATCTCTTTCAAAAACTATTTTCAGACTATGTTCAACTGGTATTGAAAGGTGTAATTTTTCTCTTTTTATTGTGTTATCCCCCTTCGTAGCTTTCAAAGAATATGGATTTGGCAGGCGGTACCTATTAGTATGCAGGTGAAAATATTACTAGCTTATCTGTCAAATAAGCTATGCTGATTCTTACTACCCAAATCTGCAGAGAGTTGAGCCAGATTTTGTTTATCTGTGAACATTTCTTGTCCTACTATCACGTCTGATAACTATCAGTAATGGGGGAACCATACTGTTCCTGTTTTCAATCTGGAAGATAGAGGCCCAAGGGCAGTTCAAAAAAGCTCTCATGACTTTGAAAAAAGAGATGTCTTTTAAAAATGTGAAAAATGACTAGGATCAGTTTCCAAACATCTGCATATCTTTGCCAAGGCAAACACAATGCATGGTTGCTGCAAAATTAGCTTGTTGGTCTCCTCTGTCTCTAGTCAGTCTCATCTCATTTATGAGTTTATAATGATATAATAAAATTCTATGGCAGACTGAATGAGTTCATGCAAGGTAGTCAAACGAAGGCTGTGTAATGTGTTGGCATCACATTGATTTCAGAAGCCATCTCAGGTGAAAATAGTTGGAAGCTGGGACAATACTGGCTGGAAAGTTGATTTACGCATACACTGAACTTGTTTCTTCTCTGGGCAAGAGAGCAGCCACTACCGGGGATCACCATATTGAGTACTGCAAAGCCCTGTTGACTTAGTATGCTACCTCTGCAGTCAGTTTTCCAGGATGAGGAAGAGTAGTTTCTCAAATAAACAAAAATCTCTGAAATGAAAAAATCTTGGATCTGTGAAATTATCATTGTTAAGACTGAGTGAATAAATTTAATGAGATCTTACATTTATTGTCTTGATAGCTCTCACTGTTTGAATTCATTAACTGGAATATCCACATTGCACTTGAGATAAGTATGACTAAGCCTACAAATTAAGTAAGCATTCAGAGCAGACATTTTGGGATGTCTTGAAATTTTAAACTCCTGGGCAGACCAATCTGTTAAAGTTATTGAAGAATGGCACATTCTGTGGAGCTAGTTCCAGCACTGCTCAGAGAGTGGAACAGTACTGGAAATCTCTACAGTACCAAATCTTAGAGAAAATATATATTCTGAAAATAACTAGAGGAATTAACTTAGTAATGAGGGATATTGCAAGGCCTTTTGTCTTGCTTCAGACTTTTTGTCATTTATTTTCATGTCATTATGTATATGCCAATAGGGAAAGGAGGAAGGAAGACAATGGCACAGTCAATACTGATCAAGCAAGAGTGGGCAATCCTAGCATTGTGAGCTCAGGAAGACAGAATTTGGTTCTCATGTAACAGTTAAGAAATGTGTGTGTTAAGCACATAAAATGATTGAAAATAGAACTGAGTTTATGGCATTTGAGAATTTCTTCAATGAGCTCCAGTCTTTGGCACTATTTGTTACATTTAGTTTATAAATACACATCTGTGAGTACATGCATGTACATAAAACAAATAGAAACCCAAATGACCCTCCTATTCCTTCAAGAGATGATAAAGCTTAGTCTAAAGATCCATATCTCACTAGAGAGGTGTCTTATGATGATGAGCTCCTATGCATCCTTGTAAAGCCTTAGAGAAGCTAACAAAGGATTTTTCTCCTCACTTAGAGTTTCTTCTCTTTCACAATCCAAAGATGCATTAGTAGGAAGGTGGATGGAAGGCTCACTTTCTACTTAGTTGATTTTTTTAATATAATGTAAGGAAATGAACATGAATACAGTCATTGCTCAAGGTTTATGGAATTGTCTTTTCCCTTGAAAGATAACTGCAGCTTTTGTGAGCATATTTGAATTGTACATTCATATGACACAGAGATGAATGAGGATACACCTCTAGGCTCATTTTTACATACAATCCAGCACAAGGCACATGCAGTGGCTTTTAAGAGCAAGTGCAAGTTTGGGCCCATGTTACATCGAATTAGAAAACTCCAGACTTGTTCTGGCTGAAATTTTGGAGAAATTAAGCTCTCTTTCTGTGTGGCCTAAGATAGAGAACTATGTTTTGTATCTATAATTAGAATCACTAACAATATAAAACAGATAGGTTCTCTATGAAATCCTTTTATGGGAGCAATTGAAGGTACCACACAGAGTGTAGATTAAAGTGTCAGCGGTACCTACCGTAGACAGAATTTTTTACCTTCATGCATAAAATCTGCTTGGTTAATGCTTCTGCAGTGAAGGCAGCTGCTTAGAGAAATGCAGACAGCGAAGATAGTGACTTTTCATGCTGATAGAAAATGCAAAGCATTGTGCCAAATAAGACGTTTTTTATTTCTCTACAAATGCTCTTACCTTTCAGCAACTGTTTTAAATTTAAGGAAGTAACAAGCAGCACAGCATTCCCAAGATACTTAATGGGTGCCACAGCTGGCTCTAGACTTCTGTGTAGGTTACGATTATATAGACTGATTTTACTTATAGTCTCATGATTTTACCTATTCTTCACAGAATGAGAACCTCAGACCATAGTTCTGTGTTTTGTGAACAGAAATGTAGAACGCTGTTTAAAGGATGTGGTTCATATTGTGGATGGATAATTTTTACAAAGGATGAAGGCGGAGAGTAATGGAGCTCTGCCACCTACAGCACTAATTAAATTCATCCATGTGAAACACAAACATCCTCACAAGCTACTTAAGGCTAATAGACTGATATTTTTTTCTCTATTTGTTTCGTTTTTGGCAGACTGATGGATGATGAATGCACCTACCGTTTTGAGGGTGCTTGGTTAGGATAAGCTGAGAAAAATCGTACTCAGAGACCCTTCTCTGCCTGAGGAAACCTTCTCCAAAAGCCTGTTTTTGAGTTGAAGGTTGGAGGTTGCTTGGTACCCTTAAAGCAAGAATAAGCTGTGAGATTTCTTGTGCTTTGAGTGTATGTAAATATAGGTTAGGTCATCTGAGTCAATCTTAGTGGTAAATTGCTTACTGGAAAATGTTTTATCAGGTATCTTTTTTTTTTTTTCCCCCCCCTTTGAAACTTAGTCCCAGGGTGCAGTGGAGATGGACATTCCATAGGGTTGGGAGTCTGTGGGATTCTCTCCAGCAGGCCAGGGCCTTACTAGCCAGGGCCTGTCCAGGGAGTCCTAGGACATCAAGCAGTTTCACAAGGCAGGCCAAGTCTATAGGTGGCCTAGAGATAAGAGTCAAGATCAGGCTTTTAGAGTCAGATAAAGCCATGGGATGATTGGACAGGGCTGTAGAGTTGGGACAGGAAAGCAACCCTCTTCTGCTGTTTTCCTTCATAGAGTTGGAACACAGCAGTCATCTCCCACCATGGTCCTGCATCAGAGACAAATGACATGTTTTCTGTTTCTTCCATTTCACAGAAATAAATAGTCATTTATTCTTTCAAATTCCCATTGTCAGTGATCTTTGCAATTGAATGTTCAGTGGTGATTCTTTGCTCTGGCAGGTAATTGAGTATACACGGTTGTTACTGACAAAAGGAGTTGGTTTGAATGAAGGAACTAGGAGATTAGTTCTTAGTCAATATATTTCTTTTGTCTTGAGAAAAGGACTCCCTCATGTCAACCATGTGTAAATTCTCAATTTCATAGAATCATAGAGTAATTTTGGTTAGAAAAGACCTTTAAGATCACCAAGTCCAGCCATTTGAATGAGAAAGTAAAATATCTCTGTTTTCCTAAATAGGCAGAGCTTTTCCGAAATTGATAAAGACCATTGATATACCTCTGCTATGCCAGAGATCAGCTTTTTTTGTACTTAGTGCATATGTTCCTAACTTTAGCTATTAATATGTTCTTAAGGGTAGTGCAGAGTTTTAAAGGTAGGCTCTAATTCCAGGGATTAATATCATTAGCTGGATATAAAAGCAAATAATTTTTCTTTTAATGTAGCATTTTGTAATAGCTAGGTAATTTTGCATGGAAGAATTTTATGGAGTAAACCTATAAATCTGCAAATAAAGAGTCTCTTTGTAGAAAAGTATAGGAACAAAAATTTAAGAGAATCAAGTGAAGAGCCCTGACAGCAGAACTGCAAGACTGGAACAACTTTGCAAGATGTCCTGCCTTTTCATAATGCCTTTCAGACTGCCCATTCCTCCTTTATGGTATTTCATTTTTCTGTCTCTCATGGTTGTTTCTACAGGTTTAATATTCTGGGATAAATACAGGTTTATATTTATAGATGACTTATTAATCCAGCGGTTGATACTTCATAAAATGTTCCTTTTGAGCTGAGGTAACAGCAGGTTTCATATTTGACAGGTAAGAATTTGCCGATTTCTAACAGAAGAATATTGAAGATTTTTCTCTAGTCTACCTTAGCTATATTCAGCAAATATAATTCTAGTATGTGAAGAAGTACTTCTTGGGAATTTAGCTTCTACTGTTTTCTAGATATAACCATTAAACAACCCCTGGATATGACCGTTTACCCTAGGCTTTTACTTCCACAGATGAATGATCTGCGACACATAATGTGACGGACACGGTACCTGAACTCTTGCTTAGCAGTTAATTAATTGGTCCAAGGCAATCAAAATGCAAGGCAACTTACATACAAAACGATTCCATTATCAGCAGCCAGACACTTTTTATTTTTCTCCCTCCTAAGACATACTTTTGCTGAGAGAAGTCAAAGTCAAAATTAGCATCTGTAAACTGCGAACACTGGCATGAAACAAGCAGCATACAAAGTAAGTTTTTGGGTTTGAAAATCTTACAGAAATCAGTTGCCTATGATTACCATAGCTGAGAAGCAGCAGCTGTACTGACTTACTGTATAAATTTAAAGAACTATACTTCACTGCCCTCAGCATGTTCTCAAAAAACCATAAGCACACAGTGAATGTTGACTTTGTCATATGCTTATGAAGTGCTTACTTACTCCTGATACATCCATTTTTCTTGCATCATGAGTTGACCTGTGGAGTGGAGTAACAACTTGGAGCATTCTACTTTATTCATGTTTTAAGGTCTAATCAATACTCCTAAATTATGATTAGATTTGTGAATTAGAGACTCTATAGTAACGAATTTCTATTATATGAAAGAACTATTGAAGTGCTAGAGGTAAATACTAGCAATGAAATGGCTGGATGCTGTTGTGTAAACAGGCTGTGATTATAGTTCTTTTCTTTCTGCAACTTAGCTCCATGAAGAGTAAGCCTGAACTCTGCCTGTTCAGGAGTTTTCAGGAGCATTAAAGTCATATTATTGTATAAGCAGCCTTGACGAAAATGTAATGATAGTTCCTAACTTTCAACGTTAAAGACTGGTATGGGATATCTGTGCCTGGGCAACTAGGATTAGGTGAAAAGAGTACAAAAAGAATTTGACCACTTTGGGGGACACATAATTAAAGCATAATTGTCCTGATCTGTTGGATGATGGCTTTTTCTGAGTGGCTTGGTTCTAAGAAAGTGGGAAGATGTGACCTGTGAGACAATTTGTTTCTGAAACCCTTCTGAAAAAGTTTTTCTTGACCATTGGCTGCAAATGTGCAGAGACCTGGAGCACTGGAGCAAAACTCCAGTCTTTTGCGTCCATACTGACAGTGAAGAAATGTCAGTTGTCTCTCAGATCAAATGTTCAAATCTTGTTAATTACACTTTAAATTATAAAGTGTACAATGAGAAATATTATGCTTTAAACTCAAGGACTTCAGCATTTAGCTGTTGAAGAGTTCAAATAATTCAGTTTAGTTAATTTTCCCACTATTATATTTACTTTTCATGTTTTTAGCACTCTAATCTTTTGTTTGGATGCCTAATAGAATGGTTTTGGAAAGCTGTTTTGTAGTGAGAATGGTATTCGTGTATGTCCTGTGGAGGGCAACCAGTGATTCAGCTTATTTGAGCATATCCACATAGCCTTTAAAATACTTATATATTCTGATCTAACCTCCTCCCTGTTTCCATCAATCTTGTTCAGATACTTTCTACCACCAGGAAAGGGGCAAGATATATAAAATGCCAGCAAATATTGGCTAATATGGACAATAAATAGGTAGCATGATCAGATTTACTACCCTGATGGGACAGTTGATAAACCACTTCTGGTCTGCAGTCCTCAGTGACTAACGTGGTTTTGTTGAACCAGTAATGAAACACCATGACAGTCTCTTGCTCACTGTTCCCCATCAACCCCCACCCTCCTTAGGATGGGAGGAAAAAAAAAAAAATGGCCCAGGACATTGAGAATTGAGACAAGGGCAGGGAGGGCTTACTGCCAATTACAGTTCTGGACAAAACAGACTCCACTGTTCAAATTAGAGAGGAAAGTAGGAAAGTTTATTCTACTACCTACAAGAAACAGAACAGAACAAAAAGCAAAACCAGAGCAGGATTATGAGAGAATTACAATCACCATTGTAAGATCTCCCTCCCCCATCCCTCTGTTCTTCTCGGGCTCAGCTTACTGGTCCTGATATCTCTACCTCCTCCTCCCTCAACGACTCAGGTCGGGGGAGGGAATGGGGCACGTGGTCAGTGTCTCACAGATGGGCTCTGCCGCTTCGCTCTTCTCAGAGGAGGACAACTCCTTGTGTCCTTCCCCAATCTGATTTGGGGTCCCTTCCACAGGACACAGTCCTTAATGAACTTCTCTGGTTGTGGGTTCTTCCCAGCAGCTGCAGCTTCTGACATTACAAGGTCCCTCATATAGGACATCAGACTCCTCTGGGCTTAGTCACTGCCCCTGGCATTGGGGTCTTTTCTGAAGTGAAAACAAATCACTGCTTCACCACTCCTCTCCACAGGATGTTCCAGCACAGCTCCTCCTCTCTTCCCTCGCTGACCTTGGGGTCTGCATGGTTGCTTTCAACTCCTTGCGCCACCAGCAGCTAGAAAAGAAGGAAAAAGGAACAGGAAAAGATCCTCCTCTTCCAGCTGTTTCTTCTTAAAAAGTGATTGTGGAGATGCTGAACTGGTTCAACCCAAGAAGTGGGTCTGGTTAAGAGTTGGGGAGACTTTTGATCAACGTCTTACAGGAGGTGTCTTCCAGAATCATGTTCAAATGGCATCTACTTGAAGATTGGGGATATCTCATAAAGGATACATTAGCAACTGAAGCTGAATTTTAGGAAAATCAGAAAGTAAATTTGAGCACTAAATGACTGGTAGAATGCTTCCAGGAATGTGTTTCTCATAACAGTATTCCATAGCTTGCTTTCAGTTCATGCTTTAGATTTCCTTAGGAAATTCTGCTTTAGGCTGACATCTTAGTGTCAAAAAAAGATGTATTTGTGAAAAGGGATGGGAGAGTTAATTGCTTTCATATATGTGATGAAGCAGAAAACCAAATAAGGGTTTTGGTTTTTTAGGCTATTTTTTCCTTCTGTTCTCAGTAAATCAAGTACTAAAATTGGAAACTAGTTCAAGAACCCTCCAATTATTAATTTTAGGAATTTCTAACTGCATTTTGCTGAGAACAGCAAGTATAAATTACAGAGTTTTACCCTAAACCTTTCTACAGTTTGTCATATTGAGCTGAGTGGTATACCATGCCTACATCTGGAAATGATATCTTTATCTTTTTATGTTTCTAGCTTAACACCATTGCATATATATGTGCACTCTGCTATTTGCTTTCTAACATTCCAATTCTACCTGCTTTTTCTAGAATCTTAGAAATTTCAATTAAAAGGGATCTTTCACAATCCAACTTAAGCCAAGGCTATTTGCCATGCTGAATCCTGAAAGTTTCTGAGGATGGAGACATCAGGAGTTGTGTGTGCCTGGGCTACCTCACTCTTCTGATTAGCTTTCCTTAATGTCTTCCAAGCTGTGAGCAGTGATGGCAGGTTGTTGTGGTTGCATCATGCAGAATGGGGAGATCATCTCTGCCGTCAGTTCTAACACCCATGCGAATGCGTGTGGGCTGGTGTTGAATTTTGTGTCAGCTTCTCTTTAGCCTGGTTAAACAAGCTCCTCTCGGGTTTAATGCCAAGGCAGTTTTGTTTTAGCCAGCCTACTGCCAAGGTGCTTACTTCGCCTACAAATCAATGTTCTTGTTCTTCTCCTATGCCTTGTTTTGTTTTCTGTGTTTTTACAGACTCCTCAGTCTGTCTCTTCCTCTTTATCAACCTCTTCCCTGACACATCTGAACCGTGATGCTGTAGCTACATCAGACTCTCTGGCATGTCTTTGAAAATTGGCTGCAATCTTTAGGACAGATAACTCCTGTGATAGTCTTTATCAATCCTAAACCATCCTTTTGACAGAAAAGGTATTTTCTCTGCATTGTTACCTTCATGGGTAGATTCTAATGCAGAATATCTAGTGGATTGGGGGAGTTATTTTTGAGTGAGCTATTTTTGATGTTTTAGATTATAGCTTGCTGCCAATAGAGATGTCTAATAAATTTGCAGATAAGCAGCAGCTAGATTTGTGTGTGTGTATTTAAAAACTTTGCTTGTAAATGTTATAAAGATTTTCATAATAGTGTCTTGAGTGCGCTGGCATATTTGTTGTACAGGGTCAGTGGCTGTCAGGTCTCTTTCTTCCAACACTCCCTCTTCACTGGTTGGACATCAGCTTTCTTGGGAGATAAAGTCTTCTGTAAGAAATATCTCTGTTGTCCGTTTTATGTTTGCTATGAGCTAATGCAGTGAAACATTGCCACATGTAATTCCCCAGCCTATGCTTCAACTATTGATGGTGAAACTATGTTTCAGTTGACCTCTATCTCTGTGGTATATATATGAATGGAACACTGTGTTTATGAAAGATGCTGTTGAAGGTAAAAAACAGTGTATCAGGAGGAGCTCAGAATACACTGAAAATGAGCTGACAAGACCTTAGATTTTTGTCTGTAATGGATCTGTTTAGAAGCTCTGTAGTTAAGATCAGAAATTTTCAGTTCCATGTACACATTAAGTAGTCAGATAACAAGAACTGGCTTACTTTGGTCTGTCCTGGTTCTTGTGCTATGGGAAGCCAGTACATACCATTAGCAGACAAAGGGCCCCTAGAGAATAGTACTGTATGCTCAGATTATGGGATAAGCATTCACAGGATCTTAGGGGGGTTGGAAGGGACCTCGAAAGATGATGCAGTCCAACCCCCTTGCCAGGCAGGACCATCTAGAATAGGTCACATAGGAACTCATACAGGTAGGTTTGAACGTGTCCAGAGAAGGAGATTCCACAACCCATCTGGGCAGCCCCTTCCAGTGCTCCATCAGTCTCACAGGGAAAGAAATTTTTCCTTGTGTTTCTTTTCACGGTGGGCACATCCCAGAGGGAATGTTGGAAGTTCTTCAGAATCATAGTGTGTGGTTTTTCTCCTTTGCAAATGTTGTCTGAAATTTCTTTTGCAGTGTCTGCTAGGTCTGTTAGGTGATGAATATCTAGAATCAAATCTTTGCAGGGAAGCACAAGTGTTGAAATTGTCATGAACTATCCTGATAAACTTTACTTTTCTGTTACCACTGTGTTTGTTTTATTGAGCTCCATGTTGCATTGAATTACTACGCCTCTACAGAATTGCAATTCACTATGGGCTTCCACATTATCTTCCCCCGTTAGAATGCTGTGTTTGTTATTTAATCAGCAGTGTAAGAAAAACAGTAATTTTGGTTAGCTGTTGCAGAGGGAAGACTATTTTAAACATACCAGGCTGCTCAGTAGTAGAGTTAGCTCTAAAAACAATCTGTGCTTTCTGCTTCACTCCAACATTTACTGTATTATCCAGTCTAATGCTTTTCTAGTAAGGTATCACTTTCTGCACTTGGAGGTCTTTAGCTACTACATAGCTGATAGAATACAATTTTGCATTTTTGCTCTTTGATCTATTGCTTTCATGGTAAAAATGAGTTTTAGGCTGTTTTACCTGCTTAGAGTGATTTAGAAAAATTAAAAACCATGTCTTCAAAATGTCAAGATTGATGACAACATTACAGGTAATTGCTTGGCATTTAAATGCCATTGATCATCTTTCCCTTGTTGAAGATGTGGATGATTTCCAATGACACTGCTGAGGTGTTCATTTTCAGCTACTCTCCACTGATCTACTTCCAAACAAACACTCAGTTATATGCATTAGATAAAAGATCTACTTCAAAAACTCTAAATTTATTGTATTCTGCAGGAACAAAAAGCTAGAGTGTCCAAAAATTACACAGCATTTCACCTAATTTGAATGTCTGCATGTTGTTTGCTTTCCTCTGTGAGCCAGATCACTTTCACATTTGATCTCAGCACACTTGAGAATCAGATGCTACATAGAATTCTGTTATAATGTATATGGCTTCCCAAATACTGAATGAAAGTGTTTAATTATTGAATGAAGGTGTTGAATTGTTTAATTGTCTGATTTGATGTGTTCTGTTTCCACATATGTTAGAAATGGTAGAGTAAACTTCCTTTCTTCCTCTTTCTCCCATTGAGAAAAACTGAAAACATTCCAGGTCCAGTAGGCCTGAATCATGACATCAAGTAATTGTACTGAATCAGCTGGTCCTGGCATTTCTCGTGTTCTTCTGAGATGTCCTATCCAGAAATAAATAATTACAATGGAAAATGAAGGTGTAGTTTGAAATACTAGATTAGAATAGAAATTAATACTTTTTTTCCTACTTATTTGTCACTTATTAGGCTTTCTGGATGATTTAGAGCATTATTGACTGCAGAAAGTAAAAACTGATAACAAGTAATCTTGGTACCATGCTAATTATGCATAATTTTTGTGGGCTTTTAAAAAGGCATCTTAAGGTAATAAGCATACATTATAGTTATTTGGAAATCTCAGCTGACATTTTGAGATTCATATTAAATGCAGCACTTCAGTTCCTTTTGGGTTTTATTGGTTGTATGTTAGAAAAAGAAAGAATAGGTTTAGAGCCAATTGTTCAGATATGGAAATATGGCCACATCATGTGTTAAAAATGTAAAGACTTGTTAAAACTGTGGTTATTTTCACCCAGGAGATTCAGAGTCTATTTCCTGACTCTGACTCTGCCTCCACCTCGAGTATTGCTGCAGAGCTGTGCTTGGTAATAACACCTGTAGGGCAGGAGAGAAATAAGCTAAAAGTTAAACATAAACAGAGTTAAAGGCATAAAAGCTTTGGTGGAAGTAGACACACCTGTCTCCCCTTTAACAACCAGCTGTGGTTCTTAATGGCTTGTAGAGAAATGTCTCGTGAGGGTTGTTGGTGGTAACTGTGCCCTCTGCGTGCAGGAAGAGGCCATTGAAATGGAAAGAAGCAATGGAAGCTTGTTCTTTCTTGGCAGCCACATGATTGTTATTTTTTTTAACCATCTGCACTGAGTAAATGCTTGTTAGATTGTTTAATAATACTGTTATAGAATTTATTTAATATTTATTCTCCATTATAATAAGGTTCTTGTCCACTTACTCCATCTTTAGTTGTGTATAGTGGCAGAGATAGCTCCACTCCACAGTGTTGATGGAAGAGATGGTCATGGATAATTTTCCAAACCTGCAAACTCAGACTGAAGAAATGGTCTCTGAAAGCTACCAAAACATGTTTTATTTCAATTTCTGGGGGGAAAGTAACACACATGTTGTAGTCACATGCAGTTTATGTTAATCTGTAGTGTATCTATCATGTACTTTGGTACTTCAGCTGTACTTCGTAATTTACACAGTCTTTCTGAGAGGACACAGAATATTCTTGTGACCCCCTAGACTGGGAGTGGAAAAATGGAATTCTTCCCCAGCAGCAGAATGCAAGGAGCTTGTCCTTTCCTATTTCTCACACATGTCTACTTTGAAAAGGTTTTTCATTTCACAATTGCCTGTATCAATATCGGCCATTTACCTTCTATGTCAGTGCTTGGCTTGAACACAAGATGTTACTTTTTGCTTTGTCTGTGATTGCTAGTTAAGTATACTTCTGGATTGCTAGGCAAGACGGACATCAGACATCTTGTTTCCACAGATTATTCCTTTAAAGAAATTGTTTATTTCTCCGACATGATATTAAACAATCACTTCACTGCTTCCTGACAGTGGGCTGTGGCATAACTAAAGTACCGAGTCCATGACTCATGCTAATCTTATTTTGTATAGTCTTTTATTACTTGTGTTATAGCAAAGATAAATCCCCTTGCTTGTCTTTCATCAAAAGAAAAAATGAAATAAGTTAGTTGAACTCTTCTGTTGCTGAACAAGGTGGCTCTGTGTTTTGTGAGAGCTAACGTGCTCTGGTGTGGCTGAAACTGGAAGCATCTCTTATTTAATTAGGAGCTGCTTTAAACACATTCTCACAGGGATTATCAGGATTTTAATGGGGCAGTTTTTTTCATTTCCCTTACCAATACCTGGATTTGTATGTCTGCCTGAAGTTTTAATGACTCCTAGTTCCTGTGGCAGTGTCTCTAAAATAGTGTTTGGTTTATATGACTCACTACCTTTGAATAATTCATTTCTTCATTGTTTATATATATTCCTCATGTAATTAAAAAAGTTTTTTTTCCCCCTAACATTGACTAATTCATTAACTTGCTTGTTTTGAGCCAGTGAAAAATCAGACAAGTTAATCTATGTATGAGGGTTTTTTTTCTCCTCAGCTAATGAAGAGATGGAGGAGGAAGGTGATGTAAATCAGGGTGCCTTAGTTCCCAGATGAGAAAGAAATAAATGGACCAGTTGCCATGTAATGACTTAAAAAGTAGGTACTTGGTTGTACTTGGTATGTTTGTACATATCTCTGTGTAATGTTGGTGGAATAAAACGTTTTCCATGATGGCTGTGCAAGGTGTCTCCCATTAGCTTCTCTAAATATGATGGTTACTGTGTGTTAACCTGTAGAGCAGGTGCTTCTGGGGAAGCACATATACATAACTTCAGATAACGTTTGGACCAGCATAGCTGTGGGTGGGAGAAGCAGGGACCCTGATACGTACTGAAAAAAAAAGAGCTATAAAAAAACCCTGTCAGCTGTGGTAATGTAGACAAGCCGTGTAACATTTAAAAGAACTTACTGAACTGTGAAGACTGACATTTGCATCATAAAATCAGGCTTTGTTTAACTAAGTTAATGCATTTTAAGCTTGTTCTGTCTTGGGTTAATAAAATAGGAGCAATGAATGATTGCAGAATTGAAAACATTGGCTCCCATTTGAAACCACGTCAGGTTTCATTTAGTAGACATATTAATTTTGACTTTTTTATAGTTGAAAGCAATGGAAGGTTTTAATGAACAATCTGAGTTTCACTGTACTTATGCATGGCACCAAGTTTGACCTTCAAACTTAGAGTAATTTGAATTGTGCATTTCCTACAAAGCAATTCTGGGATCCTGAATGAAGGGAGTGTCCCTTCCTTCCCACATCCTTTCCTTCTACAAAACTAAAGGACCTTTCCTCCCACCATTTCACAGTGGTGTTTTACACTGTTGCTATGAAATTACAAGATAGCTCAGGAGATGAGAGCACTATGAAATTCTACTTCTGCTTTCTCCTCTCTCCAGCAGCAGCCATTTCACTACTATATTTATACTCCCTAATCTTCTGCTATGATATAGCCCTCTATTCTCGTTTAAAAATGTGGATTTTTTTTTTCTCCTTACTTGGGCAAAAGTGTTTTCTAAACTACATTATACTAATGATTCATTAGGTGATGAGGTGCTGACTCTGTTTCAGTGGTATAATGCATCTCAAGTCATATGAAAATAAAGTTGGATGCTTCAAGTTGTTAATACTTCAGCTGATTTCTGCATACTCAGTCAAGTTATGTTGGTGGCAATGTTTACTTCCAATGTTTACACTCTTTCCTAGCCCTCATCCTTTGTATTTTTCCTTTCTCCTTTTATGTAACACAGTTGACGGTTTTGACTATACAGGGAATTGGATCAAGGAACAAATGTGTTAAGAAAAATATAAGTGGAGGCAGGAAAAAAAGAGACGCTTTTCAACTAGATCAGTAATTAGGAAAGTGCATCTGGAATAGGTGTGGGTAAAGTCTATAGATATGACTACAGCTGTGCAGGGTTACAGTAGTCTGAGTTTCTTAAATGTACAGAAGAGAATTGAATATTTTTTGATTGATTATGCCAGAATTCTCAAGTTTCCTGAGAATCAACATGCTATGCAATTGTCAATCTTTGCTAAAGGAATTCTAACTATACCTCTACTTTCTGTTGTTTTATCTTTTTAAAAATGATGATCAGGAAGTTAGGGATGGTATGATTATTCTTTTGTAGTTCTGGAGATAATTGACTAATGGAAAAGGAGCCTGACTTTGCTGCTTAGATTAAACTAAACTATTACACAGTTTTTCCATAAAACATAATTCAATTAAAAATACAGCTTGTTTGTAATAATGGCCTTCCATAGGAATGTATTAATTTCCATTAAACTTTCCTATGATTTCAGCTACAGGGCAAAATCTTGCACAGAGAAACTTCAGAACCACCAGAACCTCAGAAGATAAAACAATCATCTAGGTGGTAGGAAACAGTCATCTCATTTATATTGAGAGATTAGAAATAAGTTTGCCAAGTGAATGGTCCAAGATGAGTAAAAGCCACTTTTTATTAACATATTTGTATCAAAATGTTTGCAAGCAAGCTCTTAAGGAATGTAAGCTAACAGATCAACTTAAGTAAATTCGTATATATTCAAGAGTATTTATACAATGTGTTGTCTATTAGTTGTTTTCTCAAGTTCAATGCTTTCTTTTTCTTAGTCTTCCAAACTTCCTGTGTTATTTCTTCAAATTGCTTGACAGCTGTTATCTTCTAACCAGGAGTAGCTGCATATTAGTGTTTTCTTTTTTTATGTATCTTTGGAGGTTTTAAAAAATAATCTGAGGTTATATTGCCATCACCTGTCAATAAACCTATACACAAGATTTTTGCTGTTTTTAAAGTTACAAACAGAGATACTGGGTCAGCTTCTACAGTGCAAACCCTACCTAAATCCTCCTCCTTTTTGCTGTTTCTTATCCCATGCAGTGCCCAAAAATGTCAGCGGAATGTAGGTGTAGCAGGGCATAATTGATTTAAATGATGCAGAGCTAACGCCAGCTAGAAGGACACACCAGTACATTCTAGCACAACTCTAGAAATTAAATGCTTTTAATGCTGGAGAAAATTATGAATTTGGTGAAAAATATCTTTGAGCTAACTAGTGAGTTTGGATCAAATTCAGCAAAGGGTTTAAATGCTGACCTTTTGCCTCCTTCTTGGGAAATGAAGTTTTTATCTGAATGTACTGTATTAAAAAAAAAAAAGCTACACATGCCTCCCTTCAATAGTTTGTTTTGGGATGAACAAAGTATATTTTTACATAATAGATTTTTTTTTCTTTTTATTAAAAGCTGGTTATCTGTCCTTCATCTTCCTGTTCACAGTATGGTTGTCAAATAAAATAATTTATGAAGAGCACTCCTTCATAGGTCTCTCACTATAAGGGGGACATGGAGGGGGTGGAGTGTGTCCAGAACTGGGCACTGGAACTGGGGAAGGGGCTGGAGCACAAGTGTGATGGGGAGCTGGGGATGTTCAGTCTGGAGGAGGCTGAGAGGAGACATGAGCACTCTCTGCAACTACCTGACAGGAGGCTGTATTGAGGTGGTGATTGGACTCTCCAATAATGAATGGTAGGACACAGGAAATGGGTTCAAGTTGCACCAGGGGATGTTTAGATTGGAGGTTAGGAAAACTTTATTCACTGAAATAGTTTTGAAACCCTGGTACTGGCTGCCCAGGAAAGCGGTGGAGTCCCCGTCCTTGGAGGAATTCTGCAGCTGTGGAGCCGAGGCACATGGTGTAGTTGGAGCAGTTGGACTCAATGAGCTTATAGGTCTTTTGTAACTTAAAACAATTCTGTGGCATTCCATTTAAAATGTTGTTCTGATGATCCATAGTATATTCACATGCCACTGATTGCTCTAGAGTCCTTGTGCTCTCTGCTAGCTGACCCCAGCCGTGCTTGATATTGGACCATCATCACCTCCAGCAAAATGCTGTTCTTTATAGTGACTGGCAGCTGCTAAAGGGACAGTAGGAGTACACAGTTACCATAAGTATCTCTGTTGCAGGGACTTTAAATGCCTGTTCTGGTCTCATCTCAAAAGGAGCAATATTAGGATTTGCACCGTCTTTGAATAACTCCTCAGAGAAATTTTCTATTACCTAGTTTGATTTTTTTTTTTTACCTTAATCTATACTAGCAATTTTCTTCATAGTGGTAAAAGCAGAAATAAGCCTCAAAGGAAAGAGAGTATTTAGAATACTCCAGGAAAATAATTTAAAAAGCATCTTGTGGGACAGAATAAAATGACCAAAGAGACATGGTATATTTCCTACTTAAAAACAGTATTCTGTGGCTCTGCTGTCAGAAGTTTCTGTAAGATCAGAAGTTTTTGTTTGGCTTTCAGGTTGGGATTAGTGCTAAAAGAGCTCTGCAGGCCAAGTTAACAAAATCTGCAAATGATTGTGCTGGCTAGATATAGTGGTTGCTAAATGTTTAAATATGGTGTCAAATGTTCTTAAACTGTCTTTGTTAGGGATTGCCAAAGCATTTGAGGCATACCTTGGCACCAGGGTTTTCTGCTGATCTCAGTACGTTTGCTTGTCCTATTCTGTCCTACAGTTAGTACGTTACAGATAGTTAATTTTAATAATTGTGTTCTGGTGTTTACATTATTTGGAAAGAGTGCAGCATTTAATTAGCTCAAGCGACTATGAGAAAAATACTTGCTAAAGCACCATTTTTTAAGAAGTGTGTGGAGGTATGTGATTTCTGCAGTGCTTGTGCACATGTAATTTTAATGATTATAAATCTAAAGCTTTTGGCTACCGGAGTACAAAGCGTTGTGACAAGGTTCTCATAACGTGAGCTGCCTCTGAGACTGCAGATGCAGAATCTATGCCCATGTAATCATGGGTGAATTTTTGGTAGGCAAATTTCAATTACAGTGCTTGAATTGGTTTCAGGCAGGAGGGAAGTCATCCTCGACTCTGTCAATGTTTTAATAAATAGGAAGAGTTTTAATTCTGTGTTATACCTATACCAAAAGATAAATCTGCCAGTGAAATTGCTTTCTTTTATGTGGTGGAGAACACCATGTTCTTCATCTTTGGCATGACTTCCTGTAATTTAATTTAACCTTCCATCTGCCTTGCATAGCAGTCCACCAAGATGTACTTTGCACAGCTTGTGTATTTTAGCAAGACCAATACCTGAGACAGCAGTGTGTGCATTTTCCTTCGCTGTTTTAACCTAAACTGTAGTCTAGGGGGGGGAAAAACCACTTCAGATCCATTTTCCATATTTATTTTAAATATTTAGCTGCTTTCTAGTGACTATTCAGCACTCTCTTTTTTTTTTTTTCCTTTCTTTCTTTCTTTCTTTCTTTCTATTTTTTACCCCCCCCCAGCAGCTTCCTCTCTTCCCCAGCAGATGCCAACTTGGCACAGTGCAGGCTTCCTCTGAACTTGGTGCTCTGGCTGTTTCCAAGTCTGTTGAACAGGGAGCTCTTCTGTGAGCAAGTGCAGCTGGAATTTTGCTCTTCCTCCTCCTCTTCCCCCCCCCTTTCCCCAGCTCGTTCTGCAGCAGCAGTGCCCTGGCAGCTTGGTGAGCTGAAGAGCCAGAGCACTTCGTCTGATGCCAGGAACAGACCTCGCACACCGTGAGGCAGCAGGCCACAGCTCACTTGGAGAAACGCTTGCTTCAGTTAGGAGAATGTGCACTGCACGTAGCACCCATGCATCTCTCTGAGCTGAAACGACACCCAGAACTGCCACCAATCTCCCCTCTGACTTGGATATTCTTCTGCAGGAGCTTTAAAGTAAAATCCAGCCTTTCTCGTGAGCTCATTTTTTCTAACTTTCTTCATTTAAAAAAAAAACAAACCCCAAAGCAATAAACTTCTGCCATGGCTGATGGGACAACTGCAATAATTAATCTATTCAAGAAGTAATAACAACGGGGATCTTGGAACTGTTTACTGCTTTAGTATTAAAACATAATAAAATGACTTGTTGGAATTTTACTCTCCTCTTAGTGTATCTGAACTATAAAAAATGGCACTGTAAAGCTTATCTTATTAAGGAAATAAGCAGTTCAAGCACAGGAAAGATACAGAAGGGATTTAATGTCACTTGTTGCAAATTGTCTCTATTTTAAAGAAAAGTTTTGTTGTGCCTTAATCATTGTTAGCTAAAATATCTCCACAATAGATCTGCAAGTGCTTATTAGGGAAGAGTTAGTTCTAGCTTTAATATAAGCACTAATATGCACATGAATTCAGCATTAGTATTTAATATTAGCATTAATATAAGCTTTAATATTGTGTTTTGGAGCTATACTACAGAAGTTACAGGGATGTAACAGACTTACTCAAGGTTTTATGATCAATCAGGGGTAGGGGAAGAACAGGCAAGAATCCAGACACTGCTGGTGCTCCTGTATGAAGAGACTGGACAATGTCTGGAAAGTCAGTCCTTAACCTGTTCCTTGCTGTATCTATCCTTTTTTCTCTTCTTTCTTACACAGTAATTGGGGAAGAGAGACTGGATAGAAAAAGATGAATAACTTCAAAACTTTCTCAGACTGCACAGATGCCAATGTTAAGCCTGTGTAGGTGTAATATGAGCAACCTGTATAGTCATGGTGAACTAAAATCCACATCATCATGAGAAGCCCCAGTACCAACAAAAGCTTACGTGAAAGTTCATGTTAAACATCTCTGTTGTCTGTGTGTAAATATGTGTACATATTGTTGTTAGGGATGGAGAAGAATAGGGTATGTAGAACCTCAGCATAGTGTCTGCTGCTCTGCAGAAGCGGTTGTGCTGGAATGTCATCCTCACAGGGTGGCACTGGGGATCAGGGAACTGATGGTTACATCCCATTGGCACTGGGGATCAGGAACTGATGGTTACATCCCATTGAAACAAGGTGCAGCTGTGTCCTAAAAGCAAACAACACACAGATGCTGGCTGAAGCATTCTGTTTTAGACATGATCACACCTTCCTAAGGAGCAGGATCACCATAGTGCTCATTTATTGTTGATTCCTTGGCTGCAGATGCAAACTTGATCCTCTGTATACATTTTGGAAGGGATGCACAATGCAGGGGATGATGTAGCAAGGTGCTGTTTTGGACTTGCCACCCTTCACTGCTGCTCCCTCTAATGTTCTCATTTTCTTCTGTTCGCCTGATTAAGAAGTAAGACTTTCCTCATAGCGAATTTACAGTGCCATATTTTAGTCTTCATGTTGTCTGAGCTGTCTGTTTAGAGAGGAGTGGAAAGTTAGTAGTTGAGGACTTGCATCACACAGGCTGGCTGTACTATTGTAACTGTATTATATTTCAGAGGAGTATCGTTTAAAGCATGAAGGGATTAGTTAGCCTTTCAATTTAAATTTATTATAGATTATTAAATTTTTTCCAAGTAATCCTGTGGAGAAGTCAATAGCTTTAGTTTCCTGAAGACCATTGTGTTGAACTACCACGAGCCTGTTTCATGACACAAGCTGAGACCAGGAGAGAAGGTGGTATCACTATTAGCAAGGTTTTGCCATGACAGGACATTGATTAACCAACAATTCATATTCCAGTATGAGACAAGGGGAAAACAACAATAAAACTCATTTTTCCTGATGATGTCATTTTATCAAATCTGATGGTTACTTAATGTTTGAATGTGTATCTGGGTGATTCTGTTGTGCGTTCAGAGCTGAATCGCACTCAAATGTACAGACAAGTCTCAAATACATTGAGGAAAAGTGAATGATACTCACTTGAACACAAAGCTTGTGATGTGACCATGGCAAGGGCAATGCCTGTGGTTGTAAAGACACATAAACAAGGGAATTGATTGACTCATCCATCACAAGTATGGAACAGGCTACTCTGCTTAGGCATTTTTATACGATTCAGAAACAAACTGCAAAACGTTCTCAGAAAGTATGTTCACAGTACGACAGTTAAGTCCTTAGGTTCTGGGGACAGTAACTGGTGAAAGTCTCTTCCATCACCTCTTAGACCATTGCTGTGTTAGTTTCGTTATTCCTAGGAAATTGTGTTTTGCATCTAGACTCAATTTTTCAGTTACTCTTCATTGGTAAAAACAGACAGTGTCCAAATGACTATGTTTTTCAGGTATAGGTCTGTGTGCAGAGACATAAAACAGCCTCAAGTTGCACCAGGGGGAAGTTTAGATTGGAGCTGAGGAAGAACTTTTTACTGAGAGGGTTATTAAGCACTGGAACGGACTGCCCAGGGAGGTGAGGGAGTCCCCATGCCTGGAGCTATTGCAAAGCCTTGGAGCTGAGGACCATGGGTTAGTGGTGGGCTTGGCAGTGTGAGGGGAGGGTTGGACTTAATGAGCTTAAGTTCTTTTCCAATTTAAATTATTCTATGATTCAAAAACAAATGGCAAAGTGTTTCCAGAAAACTGTCATGCTGTGAATATTCTAAGTACCTAGATTCTGGGGACAGGAAATGGTGGGAGTCTCCTTNAGTCTCTTCCATCACCTCTTAGACCATTGCTGTGTTAGTTTCGTTATTCCTAGGAAATTGTGTTTTGCATCTAGACTCAATTTTTCAGTTACTCTTCATTGGTAAAAACAGACAGTGTCCAAATGACTATGTTTTTCAGGTATAGGTCTGTGTGCAGAGACATAAAACAGCCTCAAGTTGCACCAGGGGGAAGTTTAGATTGGAGCTGAGGAAGAACTTTTTACTGAGAGGGTTATTAAGCACTGGAACGGACTGCCCAGGGAGGTGAGGGAGTCCCCATGCCTGGAGCTATTGCAAAGCCTTGGAGCTGAGGACCATGGGTTAGTGGTGGGCTTGGCAGTGTGAGGGGAGGGTTGGACTTAATGAGCTTAAGTTCTTTTCCAATTTAAATTATTCTATGATTCAAAAACAAATGGCAAAGTGTTTCCAGAAAACTGTCATGCTGTGAATATTCTAAGTACCTAGATTCTGGGGACAGGAAATGGTGGGAGTCTCCTTCTTAGACCATTTCAGTGTTAGTTTCCTTATTCCTAGGAAACTGCTTTTTGCTTCAAGACTCAACTAAGTTCTGTTTTGTTAGTAAGAACTGGCAACATGCATATGACTGTGTTTTCCATGCATAAGTCTGTATAAAGAGACATGAAACTACTTCCTATCTTGCTTTTGGACCAAACGGGCTCAGTTATTGTAAGAGTTGGCTTTCAGCCTTGAAGCAATTTTTGGTGGTTGGTTTACTTTCAGAACTTAGCTGTTTTTCTGGAAGGTTGAATACCAGCGGTGCTGGTCAAAACACTAGTATGGTGGATTGTTGAGGTCACTTCCACACTTAATACTCTCCTTTTACACGCCTAAGAACCTCAGTATCTTTTTTTGACTTAATTAGTAAAGGTACGTGGTGACCCTAAACGTCTCCGAGTCTGCAACTTTGAGGCAAACTACACTTCTAATCAAATACTGAAATCAATTGTATTATGCTAAGTTGTATTAAAGTGTGTGTGAGAGGTTTGCTTAATTTTAATATTGCAGTCTCTTTGTAAAAGTACCTGTTCTCATTGTTACTATCCTGTCGGTCTACATGCTGTCATGAGACTGTACCTGGAAATACTGTGGGGTTTTTTGTCTTTGGATCAATAATCAGTTTTCAGACATTAAATAGAACTGCACTGAGTAATTCCATGGCAGACTGTATTTGGAATAACTCGAGAGTATCTACCAGTAAGACATCTGTGAGTCTGTGTTTCATTCATCTGCTGTGAGAGGAGACTTGCATAGGCTTTCAGCAGTTTTACAGTCATCCTGAAGCATATATGGGTCATGCATAATCCATGAGGGATCAGAGAGAGGTTATATGAATATAAGGTACTACTGCGGTATCATACAGCGGTGCATCTGCTAGGTTTTATACCTGATGCACTACTTGGTTAAATGCTTTGTTGAAGTAGTTTAAGCAAAGGATCTGTTTTTACAACTGTCTTGGAATTTTCTGAGCTCCAGAAAAACCTGCACTCCTTTATCACCGCTGCCAGAGAAGGAATAGATGTCACTGATCTTGATAGTGGGCATCACTTACTTGAAAAGCTAACAGGTTTTCCCATTTCTTTCAACTGACATCAGGAGGACTGCCTAAATCAATACCTAATGGACAGAATCTGACCAACAAGTGAAAATTATAGCTTATTTGATTGTTCTTGTGGTGTTCCCTTTTTCTCTTTTATATGTTTCTCTGCTTTCCTTCCTGAAATTCATTACTGCCATGGCAGCAAATGGTCTGAATGAAAGGACAGTTCACTCTGATTTAATTTTCTAGAGGGTTGTGTGCTTGTGTGTTCCATCTCACAAAACAAAATAAATACTAAAAAATACATTATTATGTGTTTGCAATAGATTGAATCCCCACTGTACGAGTCAGCCTCGTTTCCCAGCAGAGAAATCTCACCTACTCTCCTGGTAGGCGCTGGGGAAGTGCATCGTACTGTTGTTGTTATTGTTACTATTATTATTATTTTATTAGATGTTTTTGTGCCTTAGGGACACGAGTGTGAGGTGGCAGTTGCTAGGGAAACTAGTTTGAAAAATGTCGAGAAATCAGTGAATCTGCTTGTAAGACAACTGTCACTGTGGCCATAAATGAGAGCTATCCTCATTAGTTAGGTGCTCTCTTGAGGGTGAGGGGGGAAGGGGTGTTGATCTGACATTTTTTATCTTTGAGAGAGATCTTTAAGTGAAGTTCTCTTCTTTACAAGATCAGTATGGCTGTTAATGGAGTTGATGTTTTCACTAATTTCTTTCTGTTACATGTCCTGATGCTGAGTAAAGTTTGTTATCCCAAGATGCTGCTACAGAAAATAAGCTTTTTTGTTTGTTTTTAATTCCACCAACACTGGTGCTGTATAATCCACAGATACAAGATAGTAAACTTGTATGACCGAACACAGAATTTTTTTTCATTGTGAGAGAACTCCACATCCTTCTGGGTTGGTCCTTGGGGTGATAATTCAACCTTATAGTTGTTTCATATCTATAGCTGTTCTGCCCCATTAGTCTTATACCCCAATCTATCCCCTTGTAGCTCCTCTATGCATAAAATAGAGAATCTATTTTAATCAGCCAATGTTATCTTAGCCAATTTCTGCCATTGGGGAACTGAATGCAGGCTCTTAATTCTGTATATTTTTTTTCAGCAGTTCCTTGCAAGACATTTCAGCAAGTATATGTCTCTTTTTACTGGGGAAGGGGTGATTATGCTGTCCCATGTCCTGGTGTGGTCTGGAGCTTGTTATTCATATGCTGTTTATTTTTTTCCTTCCCAAACACTCTCTGAAGGGGCACTTCTTAGGACTGAGCTAATTTCATTTGTCCTATAGATAAGTTTTGCCTACGTCTGTAATTTTTCATCTTGTACAGCTGAAGTAAGTGCCTCCTGTATGAGTTTTTGGTGTGTTTTCAATCTTTCATCACTCTTCATTCTTTTCATCATTTCATTCGGGCTTTTCCCATCATTTGTTATCTTCCTAGTTGGTAGAATCAGTATGTCAGCTGTCAGAAATTTTCATCCAGAGGGGAGAAACTAATCCTGAACTACCCTCTAGTTTGAAATGTCATGTACAAAATACTGTAGGGCTTTCAAATCAAGCTCAGAAAGGGAGCAACTGCTCTCTCTTTTTATAAGGAGATAAAAGGAGATAATTATCCCAGAAAGCTGAGGCGAGCCAAATTTAAATTAGAAATGGGTACTTTTAAACGTGATTAACTGCTAGAGTAAACTGTCATGGAAGGTGTATTTTCTCATCTTTTGATGTCATTTATGTCACTTTTAGAAAACACGCCGTAGCCAAATACAAGTTAAACTTTCATTAAGTGGAATTTAATGAGCTCAGTGTGAATGCAAATTGGTGACAGACAGGAAGTCAGGCTAGACTGAATGCTCACTTCATCCTCAACTTAAAGAAGTGAAGAACAGTTCAGTTTTCTCTCATTTCCCTCTTATTTATAAGTCGCATGGTAAAACTGACCATACATAGTATTTTGGTATAATAGGTTTGGATTTTTTTGTCTGGATAGCTTGTGTATATATAAAAAAAATGTAGGTCTTTTGCAAAAATCCGTGAGAAGTGAGAAAAGAACTTGAGTGTAGGAGACTGGCACTACCTCTGCATTTCTATAGCAACTCCTTAAATGCAAACCTGAGCGCACAGCGCTGTGGCTGTGCTGCCACTTCATTAGACCTACGTACGTCCTGCTGTTACTGCATCTTGTCATCCCTGTGGAGATCTCATTCCTGTAAGCAGGATCTGGTGTTGCATATGATGATTTCTTTCAGGGTGTGGATCTGACAAAGTAATTTCATTATGAATGAGACAACAGTCATAGGATTCAGGAAACGTTTTCTTGCTTGGTAAAGGAGTGGACTACGTTGACTGAACCTAAGCAGCTTGATAGTTCTGATTCTTTCTACTAAGACAGTTGTTTTGGTTTGGCTTTCCTGCCCTAATAAATGTACAAGTCTTCCTACTTTATTACATATTTTTTGGTGCTGACAAGGCTGCAGGAAGAAAACATTCTAATTAGTAAAGGGTGGAAATTGAATAACGAGATTAACAAATTTGTGACATTTGCATTTTAAACCTTTGTGCTTAATGACTATATGAGCAGGTTTAATTTCATTTTGACTGAAGATGAAACTTGTTATGATTGTTCAAATGCCATTTCCCTACACCTATGTATGTATGTGGTTAGCTAATATAGTTGTCAACTATATTTTGCTCACCAGACATCCACTTCATCTGCCTTGTTTTTCATTTTAACACTGATTTAAATAATTCAGACTTGAGGGCTTTCTTTCCTAAGCATATTTTTGTTCATTCAGTTCTTGGACCATGTTATATCAAATCTTCCCAGAGCTTCGTCTCACAGTTGTGTCTAATACCTGCTCCAATACTTCAGTGCAATGCATACTATTGGGAAGATTAGCAGGTAAGTCATATGAGAGATCTGCTTGTTGTATATCACACAAGATTTTTGTGTCCATAGTTGTTTGAGAAACAACAGAATGCGAGTAAGGAACACTGCTTATTTGAGACATAAATACAAGCACTAAATAGAAGTTTTCTGTTGTATTTTTAAGACATTGTTATTTGCAGAGCATTCTGAGACCTTCATGGGCCTTTTATCGTGAATTTATTTATACACTCATACACATGTGAGTACAATATTTCACTTAATTCCTGCTCCTGAATACTGTTTTCAATGGCTTAGCTGTGTATATATTTTGTGGACCATCATATTTAGGAATATTTTTGTAAGGTGAACAAAAAAATCTACGGTTTGACTTGAGTTCTTTTCTTTACATTATATTAAAAGACAGATAATTATATATTTTTTTTTAATTTGAATTTTTGGAGTCAGGCTTTTTATAATCTGTTTAACCAGTGATTGATGTTCCTTGATATGTTTTTGTAGCTTACTTCAAAATCATTCACATTTTTCGTCTGGAACATGAGGCTAGAAAACTCCCGAGTGCATCCTTTCATCTGTCCTTTAATAAAATTATTAGTAACAGCATATACTCCTATTGTAGTCTTGAGCTTAAAGCACTGCAGAGACTTGCATATATTTCTATTTATGCAGAGATTTCAGGTGGATTCTGGAGGGCTTGTAAACCTAAATGTCACTGGAATTCTGTGGAAACTTCTGAGTATCTCAAGCATCTCTGTGTCTGACTTCACTGTCAGTTTAAAAGGAAAGAAAAGAGGCAAACAGAAAAGCCCTCACACTTGATGGTTTGTACTTGGTTACTATAGTGATGAATCCTGTATGAAAACCCACACAGTTCTGACTGGAATCCAAACATGTAGATACTTGTCAGGAAAGAAAATGAAGAAAGAATAAATGCAATAGCATGATATTGAATGGTGGTGTGAACCAAATATGTTCGGATGAATTGTTATCTGGATTTTAATCTGGATTTTGTTGTTTTAAACATTGAGTGTTGAATAATTCTTTCAGACTGATTTTTAAGCACAGAAAGCATGGGTGCTCTTTGGGACATGATGCAGGAAGGCTAAAATTGAACTCAAAGTACAGTCCTGACTGACATTTCCAGGTGCTGCAACACCTGCAATATTTACTCTTTCCTTTTGTATTTCTCTTATGCAAGTACAGGGGCCATAACAGATCTCATCACATTAGACTTTCTTGGCATCTTCAAATCACCAGGACAATTCTCTTCTTGGATCTTCAGTTTCCTTTTCTTTCTTAGTAAAATGAGTTCATCTTCTCTCAAAGCAGTTTCTGTACAGACTATGGGATGGGAGACTGTAGCTTCCAAGTCTCCACCTGTAGGACTGGGGGACTTCCAATCTCTCTCCAGCTGAGAGATTTGCTGTGACTTGTCCCCAGAGCATTTTGTCCCTGAGAAAATGACAGAAGCTAGATTAGTCTTTTTGCTTCTCTTCCAAAGGTATCCTGTCCAAAATATTTTGTTTCTGTTCAGTCAAATTGGGAATTTCACTCTGGTTTTCATTGGCATTCTGTTTATCTTTTCTGAATGTTGTTTCTTTTTAAAATAGGATTGACTATTGAATTGTTTAACAATTTACCACTGTAAGGTTTTAGCAAGAAGTTACACATTCTTGAATTCATGTTTTGTAGGAAAACAGGAATATTATTTAATTTGTGATTAAAAATATGTTTAAAGAGTTGTGATTTTTTTGCATCCCACCTGGTAAATGGCAAGGTCAAAAGGTGCACACAGCCTTGCTGCCTAGACCAATTCAGACACTGGAACATGCCAGGCTTCAGCCTTCCTGGATCAAAGAGGACCCCTCAACCCCAGACAAAATTTTTATTCTGTTGGGAATATGGAAATCCAAATATAGTCTTTTAAGATCTCAGATCAACTCAGATATCAAAAAGCGATGAGAAGACCATGATAGAGGTCACATAATCCCAGAATGGTGAGTGTTGGAAGGGACTTCTAGAGCTGATCCAGCCCAGCCCCCTGGTAAAGCAGGTTCCCCTTGATCAGGGGACACAGGGATGTCTCCAGGTGGATTTGGAAACCTCCCAAGAAGGAGACTTCACACCCTCCTTGGGCAACCTATGCCAGGACTCCCTCACCTTGACACCAAAGATTCTCCATGTATTCCTAAGTAGCTTTTTGTGTTCCAGCTTGTAGCTGTTGCCCTTTGTCCTGGCACTGGGCATTACAGAAAAAAAGACTGGCCTCATCCTCTCAACATCCAGGGCAGAGGAGATGGGGGGAGGAGAATCTCTGTTGACCTGCTGCCCACACTCTTCTTGATGCCCTCCAGGATGCCACTGGCCTTCTTGGCCACGAGGGCACATTGCTGTGTCATGATTAGTTTGCTGCTCACCAGAACTCCCAGGTCCTTCTCCTGGACTTGTTCTCCAGCAGGTCACCTCCAGCCTGTACTGGTGAAAGATCTCTTGATGTTAATCTGATGTGTGTTTTTTTGCTTGTTCCTTGCTATCAAAACTTTTCTGATCTGGGACCTTATAACACAGATGGGTACTCTAAGAGACATCAGAAGTAATCTATAAAGAGGAATCCTGGCTCCTACCTCCTACCAGTTTCCCTGACAGCTTTGGCTCTAGGTCATCATGGTTTAGGCCTCCAGGAACACTAGAAGCACAAAGAGACTCATCATAGCCCAAGATCTTAGGCCTGGGCTCTCAGCTCCTCAGTGAGGAGTGCTCAGGATGTGATACCCTGTCATGGTTTGACATGACAGCATGACAGCCTTTTCTGGTAAGGGGGAAGGGGCTGTAAAGATGGTTCCTGTAAGTAGTTGCTCAAAACTCTCCCCAGCTCTGAGCAGATCCATTTCTGAGGCTGAGCCAATTAGATGCCTCCACAGTCACTTTTTAAGAAGACACTGGAAGAGGAGACTTCTTCCTTCTTCTTCTTCTTCCTGTTTCTTTCTTCTTCTGTCCCTTCTTCTTCTGGCTGGTGGTAGTACAAGGAGTAGGAACAGTGAGACAAACAACCATGCAGGGTCCAAGGTCAGTGATGAAAGAGAGGAGGAGATGTACCAGAGCAGAGACTCCCCTGCATTCTGTGGAGAGAAATGATGAAGCTGAGATTTATTTTCCTTTCTTTAAAGACCCCACTTCAGTGGCAGAGACTCATTTTGATAATGACCCCGTATCAGGGGCAGAGACTCATTTTGCTAAAGCTGGCCCCAGACCAGGGGCAGCGATTCACTTCATTAAGGGCCCCGAGCCAGAGACAGTGACTATGGCCGGAGGAGGCCATCTCCCATGGGAGGGACCCAATCACTTCACTACAGACCCCAAGCCAAGGGCAGTGATTTTCTTCTTTAAAACTATATCTGGAAGAGGCCATGTCCCGAGGGAGGGCCTTTGTATCACTATGGCCAAACCACGACATACCCCAATGATTTCAGCATCTTGACTGTGAACTCTGAGTTTTTAATTGCCTCACAGCTCTGAGGTCGTTCCAATTCTGGTTAAAATAGAGAATATTATATGTTTTAAAAACTGGTAATAAAACTGAAGAGGATAATGTATCTAGAAATTTCAGATTAAACTTCACAACTCACTAGTTTCTCATATTTACAGTGTTATTCTCTACTTTGTCGCATCTGAATTTTTAAATGAAGGTTTTACATTAATGTGCCTTCAGAGCATATGCTACACAAACTTACTAAACCTCCTGCTCTCAGCAGATGACCAGCGTGAAACAGAGGCAATTCACCTTGAGTGTTTTAATTTGTATCTGTTAAGTCAGAAAAATAACCTCATTAAAGATGATAATAAATTAAGCTAATTATAGCAATCCTATCTGTTAATGACTACTGTATTACATGGATCAGAAGTCTGTCTTTAAAATTTTTATATCTCATTATTAATAATTACTTTTATTAAGCTTTTGTGTTTAATGTTGTCTCAGTGTCTTACCTAATGAAAATTCCTGAAAAAAAAAAAAAGGTAATTTTACTCTTATTGTCTCTAAATAGGGAAAATGTCAGCATGGCTTTCAACAGCATTTGCGAAGCTTGGTTATTACCACTAGTTTCTATGTATTGTCCATCATACAGACCTTTAATAGATGACTTATACGATCTCCCATCTAAGTGATCTAGACCTGCGATTACTGTTTGGTAACATGTACTTGTACAAAGTCCATTTCAGTAGGATTTGGTGATGACTCCTCTATCTTAAAAGCAATGTTACTGTGGCTGTGATGGTTCAACTTCCCTTTGTCACTACGCTGACAATGTCCTCTGGAAAAGTCACTCTTAAATGAGATCTGCAATTTGTATCTACTGAATCACTAACGAAGGTAGCAAAAGCAGTTACAGTGAAAGTTGATGGAAACAGCCAGGTTTTAGCTAGAAGCGTCTCTCAGAGATGCACTATCCAACTATCACTCTCCAACTTTCTGACACGAGGTTGTAGTGAGGTGAGGTTGATCTCTCCAGTAATGAATGACAGGACAATACTGAGCAGCCTCAAGTTGCACAAGGAGAAGTTTAGATTGGAGCTGAGGAAGAATTTTTTCCCTGACAGGGCTGACAATCCCAGGCTGTCCAGGGTGATGGGGAAGTCCCCATTGCTGGAGACATTGCAAAGCCATGTAGCTGAGGTGCTGCGGGCCATGGGTTAGTGGTGGCCGGGACAGTGTGAGGGTAGGGGTTGGACTTGATGATCTTAAAGATCTTTTCTAACTGAAATGGTTCTGTGATTCTGTCTTGTCAGAGTGGTGGCACACCTACCTATTTTGTGTTTGGAGCAACTGTATTTTTCTAACTACACAAACTACTCTCAACTAGATAGTTAATGATCTTGGGAAAATTTCTTTCTGAAGCCCATGTTTAGTTTCTGCTGTGAAGAATGATATTGAGCTGCATTATGCCCTTGATTTATTATACATACTTGAATCATCTGTTCAATTGTCTCCAAAACCTGTGTTGTAGTCTTGCCCCTACAGTGTCTGTGAAGTGTAGAAATGTAAATAGAAATTATTTTCTTCTTACTAGGATGACTTGAAGATGGTTTGGAGTGTTGGGTAACTGAAATGGTGAAAATGTTGTCCTATTGTGTTTACCTGACTGAGTTGGGAAGATGGTAAGTTCTGACTGATGGGATTGATTAATAGAATCTTCAAAAAGTCTATTATGAGTCCAGAAGGGTTGGAGAGAAGTCTGTTGCTCTGTTTTGAGAACATTAGTTTTATTAGTTACTGTGACAGAGCTCAAAGGTGGTAGGTAGTTCATTAAGCTCAGTACATAAGCTAAATGTCTATACTTTTTAAGCTTCACTTAAAGTAAATGAAATGAACAATACCTTCTGAAAATGGGACTTACAGCTCATACCTTGCACAGGGACTGATGGAGAGTTGACTTTTTTTTTTGTGATTTCTTTTTGTCTTTGAGCATCTCTTCACGTGACAATAATGAAATATTTTGGTGTGATGGTTGTGTCTTGTTTGATAGAGGGATAAATATCCAGATGGTAAGAATCATTTGGCAGTAACTTCAGGTGAAAAGAATTCTGACTAGATATCTCAGCCAGCTCAGTAGTTTGCAAAAATGATCATTTAAAAATAGACAATTAATGAAATTCATTGAGTTTCTGACAGAGTTAACCATTTCAAATAATGAATTAAAATAGTCTTAAATGGTGGTAATAGCCAATTTCTTGAAGATGATTGTTTTGTTAATTATCCCATTTCTGTCTTAGCAGAATTGTAGTGGTTTATATGAGACTTTTCCTACAGATAGGTACTTGTTCTATATAAAAATAGATACTGAGCACTCTACAGATCATGCTTTGAAGTATTGGATCAAAAATGAGAACCTTTGGGTTGTGTTCCTAATTCCTGAAGAATCAGTCAGGTTTGAGTTTTGTTTCAGATTGAGGTTTTTTTCATTTAGACATCAGTCTTTGGCTACTGTCCAAACATAGGACATAGGGTACATAAAGCTGGTCCCTTATTCTTAATGTGTGACCTGAAGCAAAAGATTTTTGTTGTTGTGTACTCCTTGGCTTATGTTTCCCTCTTCCCTCACTTCCTGATGTATTTTTTTTTTTAGATAGCCTGTATACTTTCAAAGCAGATGCTGCTTGTGCAGTGTTTCACGCTGGGGATTTTCATACTTGTTTGAGCCTTGAGGAATTTTTAGAGTAACAACAGTAAAATTATTCTTTCAATAATAATTACTGGTTTTGGTTTTTTTTTTCTCAAGAAAAGATGAATACATTTAAAGTCTTTGTAGTATGACAAGGAGACCTCTGGAGTTAAAGATCAATTCTTCATGTATGTATCACGCTGAGGCCTCAGTACTGCTGGAAGTCTGTTCAAGATTCATTTCCCTCATGATTAAAAAAACTTCTTAATATCCATCCTCTTTCCAGTTTATAGAACTTCTTAGTGATTGTATCTTGTATGTCTGACTTCAGCGAAGCTAACTTTTCTTTAAAGACTTGTTGTGAAGGATGTGTTATTTCCCCAGTAATCTGTCTCAGTGTAGTTTCACTTACTGCTACCATCAATTTGCATTGTTCCTTTTTTAAAGATTTGACTTTTACTGACTAATTCCCGTTTATTGAGGGCTTTTTTGTGCCTTTGTCAGACTGAAAAGGCTTTGTAATATCAAATGTTTCTGGAGTTTGTACATCCATGAGACCGTTAACAAATTGACTTCATTCCTTCATTTTTTTTTTAAGCCTTTGTTCCAGATGTAGAATGGTGCACATCCTTGGAGGAGGTGCCCTGTAATGGGACCCTTACCTTTGCTGCTTAGACGATGAAGTCACATTAACGCTAGAACACAAGCACTCTGAGGAGGCTCAGGCTTCCTGTGACCATGTTACTACTCTGCAGGAAAACCCCAAGCGAGGATAAATAAGGCTGATGCACACAGTTGTAAAACCTGGCAGATATCTTTTAAGGATTTGTAATACCAGTGTTCTAAGAAAACAAGAAAAAAAGCCAACCTCAAACCAAAAAAGTAAGTCATTTGGTTTATTTTGTGAATCTAGTGTTTGGAAGGTTAGTATAAACTAATGAAAAAGTACTGGTGTTTTTTAAGAGATGTTTCTAGTTTAGTTTTTTCTTTCTACTCTCTAAGTACATTTGCATATACTAATAGGGACCCTTGAGCCTCAAGGACATAACTGCAATCTATGAATGTATTTTCCCAAATTTGAGAATGTGTAGCCTGAAATTGGGTGGGTTTATTTTTTTATATATATATTAAGTCCTGGCCTTCTGTAGAGAGAGTGATATTTTGAGACCCTTTTCTTACCTGGAAGTTTAATGAAATTAATGAGTCTTGCTTCAGTGGTGCTGTGATTTCTTTATTGATATTGCTTGTTTTAAAATTCTCCTTGAAGGAAGCAGAAAGGATATGTTTGCAATAGCCTTTTGCTTGTCCATAGAGCTGATAGGAGCAGTATTGCTTCTGTTACAGGCATGGTGAGTTGACCCTATCTAGATACCAGGTGCCAGCTAAACCCATTCCATTACTCACCCCCTCAACTGGACAAGGGAGAGAAAATAAAAAAAAGGGCTCATGAGTTGAGATGGTGACAGGGAGTTCACTCAGCAGTTACAACCATGGGCAAAACAAACTCAAATTGGGGGATATTAATGTTTTGGCAGTCAAATCAGAGTAGGGTAATGACAGCTTAAATCACATCTTAAAAACCTTTTCCCACCTCTCCCTTCTTCCCAGGCTCAACACTCCTGATTTCTCTAGCTCCAGTGACATATAGGGCCAGGGAACGCGGGTTGAGGTCAGTTCATCACAGATGATCTCTGCTACTGCTCACTCTTAGGGGAAAGACGCCTCACATTTTCCCTGTTCAGAATGGAATCTCTCCTATGGGAGACAGTCCTCCATGAACTTTTTCACCGTGGGTTCCTCCTACAGGCTGCAGTTCCTCACAAACTGCTCCAGTGTGGATCCACCATGGTCCTGCCAGCAAACCTGCTCCAGGATGAGCTTCCCATGGGGTCACAGCCTCCTTCAGACATCTGTCTGCTCTACCATGGACTTCCATGGGCTTCAGGGGAAACTCTGCCCCCTGTAGCCTCCATGGCTGCAGGAGCAGGACCTCACCATGGGCTGAGGGCAATCTCTGCTCTGGTATAGGGAGCACCTCTTCTTCTTCTTCCTTCCTCACTGACTTTGGTGTCTGCAGAGTTGTTTGTTTCACATATTTTTCACTCCTCTCTTATAATGTTTTTATGCAGCATTTTTTCCCGCACTTTTTAACTCTTATTACAGTGGTGCTACCACCATAATTCATGGACTCACTCTTGGCCAGTGGTGGGACTGTCTTGGAGCCAGATAGCGTTGTCTCTATTAAATGTGGAGGAAGCTTCTTACAGCTTCTTCCAGAAGCCACTCTCAAGCCCCCTGATACCAAAACCTTACCACACACCCAATACAGTAGACAACATGATTGTTACTACATGTCAAATAGTAATGGCTTGCAGTTCTGAGGTAAGAAAGTTTCTTTCCCCTCTAATCATTAGTGGACATGCTGAATCTATACAAATCTTAGAGCTGAACACTATCATATTAATTCTAGTAATTACTTTTTTTTTTTTTATGAGAGGATTAAATACAGGTCTCAAAATACCAGTTGGGAAAAAAAGGCAGATATTGGAACATAAAAGACAATATTATTAGTGTTATTTAGAAGATTACAATCTTGAGTATGTGTATAATCTGGGCATTATCAATAATCTGTGGTGCTTTTCACACTTGTTATCTAGAGGTAAACATCTGTAATAGCTTATATATAAATTACAGTTTACATACATATATTGGGTATGATTTAGTTCAGGCTGCATATCAGGACACCCTGGCTTTATGAGACAGTGGGAATTATTTGCCTAAATATTTTTGTAGCTCTCATTTCAGTTTATGGAAGTAAAACGTTATTTAGAAAGTCTGCACATCCTATCAAACCACAACACGATGAGAGTTATTACAACCTCATTAAGATCATTTAGTCGAGCAATTCCTGTTTCTGAGAGCGTGATCAGAAACAGAATTTTAAAAAGCTATGAAGTAGTAAATGGTAACAGGTATTTGAGTGTCACCAGATATGGGTGTTTTTGAAAGGCTCCCAACATGTCTCCGTTCATTCTGTCAGTAGAAAACAAAGCAATTCCCTGGTATTTAGACGTGCTTGGGCTTTTGGTACTTTAGTGCATCCAAGGCGTTGCAGGTAAGCTTGAACAAACTTAAAATTTGGTGTGAGTCTCCTGGAAACGGTAACCTGCCTAAAAGGCCCTGACGGGTTAAATGTGCTGTTGCCACTAGGTGTCATGCTGGGATCATCTCTTGAAGCATTACTGACGCTCAAAGGTGCGGAATTTAAAAAAAAACAGAATCTCCTTTATGTATTTTAGTCTCCAAAACGGCTAATAGGACCTCTCTGGGTGATAAGGGATGGATGCCAGACAACCTAAAGCAACACCTCTTTTCAGACGATAGAGATCTACCACACAGATCCTCATGTTACACGTACATGCTTCAGAAAAAGTGTTCAAATTGCTTCATATGGATATGCTTGGTAATAGAAGGGAAAATGGTATATATTTTTTTTTATCCTCCTCCAGTGTTTCTGTCATGTAAAGCTAAAATGAACCAAATAAAAAACCACCCTTGAACATAATGCTGCTTTTAATGCAGACATACCCTTGCAAGAAGAATTTGGTTTCATAACTGCTGAACAGAACGTGACATAATGAACTGTTTATTGCAGTTAGTTTTACAATATGGAAATCATCATCGACATTGAGAATCTAAAAGTATGAGGGCAACTAATTTTTTTGCTAAGCTTGTTGCACTGTGCTTTTTCTGTACTTCACTCCTGCTCTCACTCACAAAATCCTCACTTTCCTTAAGGGTTCCTTAATGGGGATTTTAACAATATGTATAAATAATTGATGTAGGTGTTGGATGAATGCTCTTGTAGGTGGTGCCGAGTGGAAGAAGAGGAAATGGGGAACAGTTTGAAATGCTGGAATTTCTCATTTTGCATAAGAAAACAGCTCTAACTGCTAGGTTGTTGATTTCACAACTGGTTGCCCAGAGAGACTGTAGAATCTCCTTGGACATGCTAGAAACTAATGGAGATGGTCATGGACAAACTATTCTAGGTGGCCCTACTTGAGCAGTGGGTGCAGATTTAGATAATCTGCAGAGATTAATTCCAACCTCATTCTGTGATCCTGGGTGTTTCCACTCCTCATATTGATCCAGCATTGGGAATGCTTTGAAAAAAACCAAAACCAGTTGAAACCTCAAGAAATAAGAGCCCAGCAGGTAATGCTAAGCATTGTGATCACAGACTTTAATTGTCAGGTAGCAGTGAACTTTTAATAGGATTTTTTTTTTATGAAAGGAAAAAAAGCTTTTTTTGGACTGCATACTATATGCCTAAGAAGTGAGGAAGTAGATTCTGTCTTTTGAATCTTTTAAACCTACTGGTTTGTCCCAAGCTTATACATAGATGAAATAACTGACACACTATGAATCATTGCTTCCTCTTCTGAAGTTGATTTATTCTAGTTATGCCAGTAGCAGTTTCAGTGCTGGAATTCAAGTATTACTTGGGTGTATATAGAAAAAAAATATCATTATCATGTCTGGAAGCTTTTCTCAGACATTTCAGGTGCCATAAACAACAACTTTACTATGGCGAGTTTGAATTGACCAGAGAAAAAAGGGTATATAGCCCATTTCCAGGATAGCACAGCATGTGTTATCTGGCCATCAGTGTGATGTCTGTGCTTCACAAACTCAGATGTATTTGTGTTAGCAGGGTTGTGCCCCCCATCTCACAAAATACATTTTAATTTTAGTGTGTGCTGTCTCTCTGTAACATAGCTGCCTGCTTTCAGTCTCTCACCTGAATTCTCCATTTACAAATATAAGGCAGATTTCTTTAGAAGTTTTTTTTTTTGGGTTTTTTTTTTTCACAAAAAACAAAGTGACTGAATGTAGGCCAAAGCAAAGTGCTAACAGATATGCGGCAAGTTCACACAGTAGCTTCTCTTCAGTTTCCATTCTGTATGTGTGAATTCTGTTATCTCAGACCAGTGATGTGCTGATAGACAAAATTTGCCTGTGTTGCATAGTGTTTAGCACAGTGAAAGCCTAATCCATGTTCTTTGTGCCTAGTCAACATAGTGATGAAACATATATTACTGGTAATTAAAGAAGCAAAATTTTTTCTTGTTGATTTGATTTGAGATTTTCATTAATAATGTATGTGAAGTAATAATGAATATACTCACACATGATATCAACTTGGGAGGAATATTGACTGCTTGGGAAGATAGTATTAGAATGTAACATTTTCTTGACATTTATGGGGAGAGATGACCTAAAAAGTACAGAATTGTGTGGAGATAGATGTAAAGGAAAACACATGCATAGGTACAAAGTGTACAAGAAGTAATTAGGCGGTGCAGCATTTAGAAGCACCTTGGGAGTTGCATGACACAAGATACTGTAGATGAATGAGAAATATTTTGCTGTTGCAGAATAGTCTAATCCGCTGGTGTTTGTGGAAGAGTTATGGAGCAGTTTGGCTTCACTTGGCAGTGATGAAGATGGAGCTTCAAGGAGCAGTATATCCACTTGTTGGCAGTGAAGTAGAGAGATGCAGACAGCTTGGAGAGAGTTGTTGTCGGAGTATGCTAAACATATGGTAGTGCATGCTGATGGTATCTTGGAGATAAGAAGAGAAGGATTAGACCTGAATGGAAATGAAAATATGAGAGACACCAAGGCTTTAAAATATTTTCATTCCAATAATGGTAATGCCTTAAAAACTAGTGTTTTCTTGTTATAGATTAAGCGTGGACTTGCAGAAACAGCCTCATATAGCACATTTGATTCTGGTAGGATGGGAATGTTGAGATATAATAGTGAAAGAAAAAATTCAAAGAATTGGGCCATCACCACCGTTAAAGACTATTTTTGGTTCCAAAATATTGAGACAAAAGAACAGCCCCTTGAGGAGTGCGGTGGCTGGGCTCCTGTCTGGATCATCAGGTATCTGCCAGCCTGGGCTTCAGTTTCTCTCAGACTTACCTCTTGTTACAGTATTCTCATTAATAAAAATAAATAGCCCTCAGATACTGTGGTTCTGTAACTTGAGATTTAAGGGAGTAGTGTGAATAATGTTTGTTTCATCTCGACTTTTTTTCATGCCAACAGATTAATTGTTCAGAAGGGCAGTTCTCTTATTGAAATTTCACCTTTGAGCAAAGCATTTATTCTCCCCATCCATCCTCCCGCCTCAGCACCCAAGTGTGGAGTGTATGGAATTGCAGTTGGTAGCAACCTACACTGTTATTTGCTTGTTCATTTTTATATCTTTGATAAAACTGGATACTGGCTGTTGCCTGTGCATCCATATAGTTTGTGTTCTCCATTAGGATGATTACATAGGATTAGTATTAATCTTTCTTTGGACAGGTGACTAATGTTGGGCAAGAATGGTTAATCCATTTTCTACTTTAATGAAGAATATCCGTACGTGGGTGCTGATTAATGATACTGCAGTGTGACAAGGATTTTTTTTAAACATAACTGCCTTACATCTTTTTTTTTTATCTAGGTAAGTACTTGCCCTAACATTTGAAACTTCTCAGTGGCTGCTACTATAATAGACTTAATACTCCTCATTATTATGAGACTCAAATGTTTTTTAGGTATCTTAATTGTGGATTTCAGAACTTAATTTAAGGTTTGGGATTTTTTCTAGTATTAAGGTCATTGACTAGAATCTTGCCACCATAAAATGTAACTTACTTTACAAGATTGTATTGGTTTTTGTGGGTTTTTTTGAGTGGAAAATTTGGTTTGCACTGTAGACCCTATCACAAAAATAGGGTAATTGACTAATGAAGTGTTAAATATTGTACCACTATCCTATGAGTTAATAGGAGAAGAAAAAGATGCTTATCATTATGTCCTGCCTTAACTTAATGAATGAAGAAACAGACTGAGGAATGGTTCACTTAACTAATTTTACATTAACTAATTTTTTATCTGTCACTCACTGGAAAGTATCTATTACTTCTCATTCTGGCTGCTTGTTGTCGGTCCAGACAAATAGGAAGCAAGTTTCAAGAGGCAGAAAAATAATGTATATAAATCCAGCTTCAACAATTAAAAAGACAACTCAAAAAATGGAAAAATGTAATGAATTTTCCTGTGTTTTACCCAATGCTGATAAAAGGCATTGAGATGATGATAGCGTCCTGTCTTTAGACAGAGACAAGTACAAGACTTTTCTTGCTACTGAGTTTCAGGGCAGCTGGACTAGATGATCTTCCAAGGTCTCTTCCAATCCAAAGCATTCTGTGATTCTATAATGATGTTTAGAAAATGGACAAAATCCAAGCACTGCATTTCTAGTGAAGAAATCCTACTATATTCAGTTCAGACTCAGTCCCCATCAAATTGAGGGCTTGTGGATAGAGACAAGGGCAGTGAGGGCTCACTGCCAGTTATGGTTCTGGGCAAAGCAGACTGAATTCCTCAACTTTGGGAAGAAAACAAGAGTTTAGTTCACCAGCAACCAGAAGCAGAACAGACAGAAAGCAAAATAGCAGAGTAGAATGAGATGAAAAATGCAACCAAACATATAAGATCATCTTATCTTCTTCTATTAGCAGCAAAAGGAAGATTAGGGGGAATGGGGGCCTGCTGCTGAACACAGAGGGTGCCCTGGTGACAGAGGATGCAGAGAAGGCTGAACTACTGAATGCCTTCTTTGCTTCAGTCTTTGTGGCCAAACCTCCACAGGTTGCAGAGGGACATCTCACCATGGGGTTGCAGGGATGGTGTCTCTGCTCCAGCACACTTCCTCCTCTCTTCCCTCACTGACCTTGGGATCTACATGATCACTTCTCTCTCATTCAACTACTTCCACTACCTCCCAAAAACCTGTCCTGTTCTGGAGGTGCTCATTTGGCTCATCCCTAGAGGTGGGTCTGACTCAGAGACGGGGGCAGTTTTGAGCAATTTCTTACAGAGACCACTACTGCAGTCCCTGTCTCATTACCAGAAATGGCTCTACACAAACCTAACACATCTAACTATAGCATAAAGGTTTTGCTAGTCACCTTGTCCATGGTGTGGTTCACTTTGGAGCAAACTGTTTAAATACATGGGATTTGCACAGTTTGAATGATCTTTGAGGAGACACTCAAATGTCACATTTCTCTGAGTCTTGTCAGTGTTCATCCCTTCAGAGACTTCTCTTTTCCTAACTATTTACTTAGAAAAGAGTGTTAGAAGCTGCATTTTAATGGTCTTTTTTTCTTAGGGATTTTCTGACTTTGGTGTGTCCTTGTTTCACAGAGCATGTCTTGTCTGAATGGAATTAATGAGTTTCATCATAGACTGTGCACTGCAAACATCTAAGGATGATTGCCTGTAAAGGCAATTATTAGGGGTTTGCTTCTTTCCTTGTGTTTGGTTTATTTGGAATAGGTTGTGATCGTTAACACCCTTTGTTGTGTTAGGTATGAAACAGCACTGGTTTCACGTGTATCACAATGCCTGTGGACCACACTTTTGTATATCACATGATGTGTTTTGAACCAGGAGACTTTGTGTTATCTCTTCTAAACCCACTGTGCTTTGTGTGGCCCAGCAACTTGGTCCATAGACATGTGACCCTCTCTCCAAGTATTGGAATTTTAGCGATTTCCTGAATTGTTTCACCAAGTCTAGAAAAACAGCAACAAGATGTTCCTTCCCAAGATCTTAGTGCACCTCAGAAATTTTACTGTTTTTTTCTCAGTTTTGGTTTGGAAGTCAGTCTTCAAAAGGAGTTAATCTGTGATTTTCATGTGTACTTTGGGAAGGGAGATAGTAGGAATAAAAGATCCCAACCTGGAATCTGACAGTCTCATTTGCTTTTATTAAAATAGAGACTGCTGGACAAGGACAAGCACAACTGAATAGTTGGAGGAAAAGAGGGAAAATAGTGTTTTCTGGAACATGAAATTTAGGACTCCTGGGAGTGGTAAGGCCTGAAAACTGAATGCAAGCAGAGAAAACATGTATTAATTTTTAATTCTGATATGTAGGAAGTATGGCTTATTTATGTTCTCCTCTTTTTTAGTTTCAGAGAGTTTCTTATCCAGTACCTCTTAATTTTTCATTAGAAGTGTACCATAGAAGACATTAGACAGTTTTGAAGAATTCTGATTGCAGATAGGTTTTGAGGATGACTTCACATGAACTCTATTTATGTGATCTTACTGTATGCTTTTTAGTGTTTGGTGTCCTCATGTTTTTTAACATGCTGATTGGTATAAATTTATGATATCTGTTATTTAAATTTTCCTTAGTGTGTATGTGCAGAAATGAAACCAACACAGTGGAACGTGATGCTTGCACCAGACTGCTGCAATAAGAGTTGCAATGGGGGTTGAATGGGGAGGGATTGTCACCTCTAATCTTATGTCATTTCAACTCACGACCTCTCAGTGCTTTTGGAGGATACTATTTGGTTCAATACTTTGACAGTGACATAAAAAGTTGAATGTGTTCTTGATGGAAAAGATTTTCTTTTTAAAAAAATCCTATTTGTTTTTTTCTTTTTCAGTAAGGAAACAAAATTAAAGGAGGAAAGGGAGTGCTTTGTATTAGCTGAAGTGTTCTGTCTAATTAAAGCGATTCTGGGGTCAGAGCAAGGGATACTTAAGGTCACAGACTCCACAAAAATGTGTGCCCTGTTCAGGAGATGGTTGGGTAGAAGATTTTTATAGTTTTTAGGACATTTTGCTCTGACTCTTGAGATTGCAAGGTTGTTTTGTCATGGAGGTATACACCTTAAAAAAAACCCACAAACTGGAAGAAATTTTTCAATGTTTTTATATAATCAAATTTCAAGCAAAAATGTCTCACTTTGACCTCTACAACTCTCATGGCATGACACAGATAAGGTATATGTGCAGAGGTACAGAAAAGGAATTTTTCATGTTCAAAATGCATTCATTGGTGTGTTGTACCCTTGACGGGGCAAGGAGCTCTTCCCATCTGTATGTCACTCTCCTGCTTCCCAAGTGCTAGGTTACCTTTCCGTCTTGAAATACATACAACATGGTTGACAAATATGGTCAGTTACCCAAGTAGAAGTTTCCACGTTTCCAAACTGCAGAATTTCTGCCTTTTCTATCACTTTGCTCAACTTCCATGAGCTCCCTCAATGTTTATGAGCATATACTGGAGCTATGTTCTCACTATTGAAATAGGTCTCATTTTAGTTATAAATTAGGAGTTACTATAAAGTGATGGGAGTTGATAATGACCTGTTACAATGTGGATCTTGGTTACATAGTTTTAGCTCTAAACACAGTAGGGTTTAACACAATAAACAATGTGGTTTTCACTTGTATGCTTGGCTGAGAGGCTATTGATTCTTGTGTAGTTACGACTACAGAGGCGTGCATGGTATGAAAAATTCCTGATTTGTGGGGAACTGTGTAGTAGAAATGACTGGAAAAGTGACAGCAAACCAAACACAGTGTATTTACCATGAAGTGCTTGAGACCAATTAAATAGATAAGGTATGTTTTTGTTTATGACTGTCGACAATGCTGAGAGAACAGATTTAGAGGAGGAGGTAGATATTTCTTGGAAGATCAACGAGAAGAGATTTGATGACACATGCTGGCTTAGGGCTCTTATGTCTAAGTGGTGGGGATGGGAATAATGTTTGTAAAGCACAAGGTGAGTGGGTTGCCTGCACAGTACAGAAAAGCATTGTTTCTGTTGGTATTGTCACAGCGTGTGTAGTTCCATGTGTTGCTTGTGTGGACTTTGACTTCTGGGCTTCACAAATTTTCTATCTAGATGCTTTTCTTGCTTCGTTTTGAAATTTCTGTCATGATAGATCATAATCTATCTTGTGTAATTTATTCAGAACGGAGTGACTTTATCCACTCAAGATATTCCTGTTGCTTTTTTGATAGCATAGTCTGGATTTTTCAGCAGTTTGTTTCTGAATTTTTACCACAAATTGCACTTATAACCTGTTAGGGGTTTGTGTGGAGCACCTTTCTGTTTGGTAATGGCAGGGGGCTGCAGTGCTGACCTTTAAGCAATTCTCAAAACTTCCCCCAGCTCTGAGGGGAGACCACATCTGGCCTGCCCTGAGACAATATGATGTCTCTGCCAGGGCTATTTAAGAAGGGAAATCTCCATTGGAAGAGGAAGTGGAAGGAGCGGGATAAGATGGCAGTGACTGTATGCAACTCACAGTCAGAGAAGGAGGAAGGGAGAGGCAGAACCAAATCAGAGACCCTCAGCTCGTGGTGAGAAAGCAGCTGTGCCCTTGCACCCACTGAGGGCACTGGCAGGGCTAAGAGTTGCCCACAGAAGCAGGTGATCATGGCTAGAGATGTGGGAGGCGGCCATGATGTGAGTCATGCTAGAGTGCCCACAGGCCACAGAGACCCACATGGCAGAAGAGAGGAGCTGCAGCCCTCGGCATAAGTGGCCCATGTGGGACTGCAGTGTGAGGGCTCTGCGCTGGAGCAGGTCAATGGCAAGAAGTCCTCCTGCCCTGAGGCAAGATAAGCGGCAGGAGCCATCGATGAAGGACTAAGCGCAGCCCCTATTCCTGCCTCCTGCACTGCTGAGGGGAGCAGATAAAGACACTGGGATGGGGGATGTGAGCCCAGCAGAGGGACGCAAGAAAGGGCTCTGAAAGGGCTGTTCATGGTCTTCATCGTTGTGCTGCTCTGTGGTGTTTTCTGTTTAAGTTTCTGGCTGATGGCAGATTCAGTGAGGTTCTATTTTCTTCCTGAAGATGATCAGTCCCATCTATTTGCCCAGGACCATCAGTGGGGAGAGAGTCCTTCCTGTCCTTAGGGGATTTCAGAGGCCCTCAGTACTTGTGGCTGACCGTGGTTCTTTGTTCCTATGTTGTCCAACCCACAACAATACAACAATCATTCCAGATGACTCTTATAAATCCTTCTAAAGGTGTGATTCCACATATGCAATGCTACCAGATGCCCAGGTTTCCTTTATAATAGTATGCTACTCTTTCTGGAAATAATTTCTGAATGTGTATGTGTGCAAATCAACTCTGTCATATGTGCACAGTAATTTCAGTGCACTGAAGATATATGAAGCCTATTAAAACTCTTCTGTAAAGGAGATCTGCTCTGGAAATGTAGTGGAACCACTTGCTTCCTGACCAGTAAATCTGATGACTGAAATAAAATGAATCTGCTCCTGTGTTTAGATACAGCAAAGGCAGACTTAATTTATTTTTTTTAATATGTAGTGTTCCCATCATCTGAGATAATTACTAGATTTAAAAAAATAATTTGATATCACTTAAAAAAAGGATCTGAATAAAAGGGGCCTACAAGAGCTGTGAAGAGACTTTTACCAAAGCATGTAATGATAGGATGAGAGGAAATGGCTTTAAACTGAAAGAGGGGAGATTTAGATGAGCTGTAAGGAAAAAGTTCTTCCCTGTGAAGGTGGTGAGGCCCTGGCACAGGTTGCCCAGAGAGCCTGTGGCTGCCTCATCCTTGGAAGTATTCAAGGTCGGATGGTGCTTGGAGCAACTTGGTCTAGTGGCAGGTGTCCTTACCCATGGCAGTGGGGTTTGTAACTGGATGATTTTTTATGTCCCTCTCAACCCAAACCAGTCTGTGGTTCTGTTTTAAGCACCAGAAATCTGTGGTCAGGGATAATGGAACATAATTCAGTTGTGTCTGTGCCGTTATTTCATTTTGGGGACCACAGATGTCAGGAGAGTGATTGCTTATTTGCTTTTTACTACTTTCCTCTCTTTGTCTAACAGCTTGCTCAAATAAATATTCTTTTGGTAGTTCCCTGTGCTGCAGTTTGGAAGAGCAAATCAACACAGCATAGTAGAAGAGGAAGAAAGAAATACATTCAATTTGATGGCAGAACTGAAAAATAATGGAAGGAATTAGGATCATGGAATGGCAGGACTCCAGGATCAGCCAAAACACTTCTGCCCTCATACTTGAATTGAGATGTGTAGTGTCAGCTTATTCTTTAAAATATTTTTAGCTATTCAACGTATTATTTTTCCTTTGAATATAGGTAATTGAAAAAGAATTTGCTATAAATATACTATATGATTTTTAAAAAATCTAATACATTCGGTGTCTCAAACCCTATTTTTGTAAAGATTACAAAAATAAATACTTGAAATTCTTCCTTTATATATCAAAATATGAATTGTATTGAATTTAGGTTTGAGTATTTACAAAGTGAAATCAGATTAACTTTTTCTCCAAGTTTTGGTTTTAATAGATGTGCTGCATATGAGCAAATCTCTAGCATACAGGGGGATGAGTATTAAAAAAAAAAGGTGGAGAGAAAATCCATGTCTTTACTGTGTAGGGGATTAAAAAAAAAATCAGATTTAATGTCAGAATTTCTTTAAAAATTAAGCTAAGGACAGAGGAATTTCATCTATTTGTGGAAGCTGGTTGTTACAGCATTGAATGTGAGATTCCCCATAGCGGTTTAAGTTGCAGGAGTGTGTAGCTCGCTGACTTCTGATGTTTCACATTGTTATGCTATCACCCAGGCAGTGCCTGCCATAGATTAATAAACTTTTTAAGGCTGCCAACCTAGCACCTGTAGTTATCATGAAACAAATAGGGAATTGTCTTGTTAAAAAAAATGAAAGTAAGGCATGCTTTATGATAGCTGATATTTACAACTACTGCAGCTTGTGCTGAACAGGCTTACTGAGTGGTTTCATTTACATACACATAAAAATGAAAGGAATTCACTTTACTGCACCATTTGGGTATCAAGGACAGAAGTTTTCATCTATTCAACTTCTGCCATTAGCTTACTTTCAAAAGTTGCCCTCTTCCCTTATTTTCTCTCCATTGTTTCTCTTTTCTGCTTCTTCATTGGTCAAGACTCACTTTGTTCCTATAAATTCTGAATATGCACCTCAATGTAAGAGAATTTTTTTTTTCTTCTCCCTCTTTTGGATACAGATATCAACATCAAATAAGCAGCATGTGCTTTTTTTAGTGCTAAATTCAGAGTTTGTTCAATGCAGTGACTGTCAGTGCTCCTACTTACCCCTATGCCTGCAACGCATTTTAAGTTTAGCCATATCTATGTTTGTTATTCTTGGAAGAATGCAATGTAGTGGAATCAAAGTGGGTAAACAATTTTTTCCTGCTCATATAGTATCTAAGCACTGTATAAGCTAGAACAAGCTTGTACAAGCTAGAACATAAGAGATTCCAAAGAAACACAAGGAAAAACTTCTTCACTGTGAGGGTGACAGAACACTGGAAGGGGCTGCCCAGATGGGTTGTGGAATCTCCTTCTCTGGAGACACTGAAAACCCACCTGGACGAGTTCCTGTGTGACCTACTCTAGGTGGTCCTGTTCTGACAGGGGATTGTACTGGATGATCTTTTGAGGTCCCTTCCAACCCTTAAGATTCTGTGATTCTATGATAAGCACAGACACTGAAGCAAAATTATTATTCTAATACTTTGATTCCTTTCTCCTCTGGTTCATTGATTTCTTAATTTTATTCCTTCTGTGGTTCTGGGATGCTTGTTTCACTCGCTGAGGTAATTAGTTTTGTGATTTAATCACTAGGCTCTGTATATTTCTTGGCAATTTACAATTTATTTACTTTAAAGCTTCCCTGTGACATTTATTGCTGGACTAAGTCAGATCTTATCAAGAACAAAAGTGGGTAAGGGATTCAGAATTTTTGAGCTTTGTAACTTTAGTTGTGTGCAACTGGAGCTGTTTATCTTTTTGCCAAAGCTTTCAAAATTGATGTTTACAGAATTTATGAAATGTCATGCACTTAGGCCATGGCATAGGCAGAGATATAATCAGAATGATCTTATGCACCCTTCCATTTCTTTCTGCAAAGTATCCTTTTCCTGCATGAATTTACAAAAAAGGTGTGCTCTACTTAAAAAGGTTAAGTTTAGGAGCGGATTAGGAATCTGTCTATGTTGTCCATACAGAAGTAGACAAGTTTTCAATTACTACTAAATATTTTATTGCCTTTTATAAAGTGCTGACTTTACAAAAGCCGTAATGAAATGAATGGAACTTTGAAACACTCTGGCACCTGGAAGAAAGCTATATTAATAGCTTTTTCAGTTGCCTTTTTTTTTTCTTTTCACCCTTATATGTATTTTCTGTGGTTTGAATTACTATTTAACAATTTCAAAATTTACATACAAGGATGAGAAACTTATTGGCGCTTTTTGAATGTAAAGTTGTGTGTTGGAGATAGAAGAGACCTGGTGTAATATTTTGTGAATGAACATGTTAAACATGTTAATCTTAATTCTTTGATGGATGTCACTTTACTGGTTGGAAAGCCATTTAGTTAAGAAAACCTTTCACTTGGCTCTTGGGAGCCTGAAATGAGTTTATGTGGGTTTTTTTTTAAGGTTGCAGTTGGAAGCAAAAGAGTACTAAATGAATATGAGAGAAAATATACCCTGAAATGATGATGCTGAGCCAGAATGGTTAGATGCTTCCCAGCAGCTCCACAAGCACTGATAAGTAGAAAAAAAAATACCGAAATCTCAGAATTCTGTGCACTTTGTAATGTGCTGTTAGTGATAATGTAGCACATGGATTTGACAATTATGTTCTTGACCCTTACATCGTTGTAGTAGTAAAGGATGGAGCCAGGCTGTTCTGAGTGATGTCTAAAGATAAGACAAGGGGCAATGGGTACAAGCTGGAATATAAGAGGTTCCAAAGAACAGAGAAGAACTTCTTCCCTAAGAGGGTGATGGGGCACTGGAACAGGCTGCCCAAATAGATTGTGGAGTTTCCTTCTCTGAGGACATTCAAAACCCACCTGGATGAGTTCCTGTGTGACTTACTTTGGGTGGTCTGCTCTGACAAGAGAGTTGGACTGGATGATCTTTTGTGGTCCCTTCCGACTTAAGATTCTGTGACTTCCACAAGACAGTAATTGGACCTGTCAGTATTTCAAGCTGGGAAGGCAATGTGGGCCATGGAGTGGCTATTCTCATTGACCGAATTGCTGTTTTCACTCAGGGAAAGGTGACAGGAATCCCTCAGGTCTTGCAAGCACTGACTTACTTCAGTGTTATTCCTGAGCCTTGCTTCATGTCACGCTGCATACTTTCACTCACAGTTTTGTGATTTTTAGCATTGCTTTGGCTTTATCCTTCAAAAACTTCCCAAATGAATTACAAATATTAAATGGCACTCAAATAATAATGCTGCTCTTTTAGATTAATAAATGAAACTACTTGAAAAAAAAACTACCACTCAACACAAGTAACAGTCTGGATGTGACCCTTCAATTTTGCTCACTTCAGCAGGAAAGCAAAGCTGATTTAGTATTGTGGAATGGGAAGGACACCAAGCCACAAATGTAACTGCAGTGTATAGTCTCTAAAGTGTAAGTTAAGAAAAAGATGAGCAAAACATCTGCTGTGTGAAGGAGACAGAAAATGCAGATTCCAGATGATGGCAAATGTTACTGATATTTCACAAACTGATAAAACTCCAATCATAATTGGATTTTCAGCTCATTCCTCCTTGAATAGTGTGATCCAGGAACTGTAGGGGGCAGTTAGATGTCTGATTTGCTTTACAACATGATTGCGTAGCACAGAAGTGTTTAAAAGATGAATAACTGCAGATTATGCTTTATATTGAGGTATATATTTTTTTTCTAGCCAAAGAGGAAGCATACCAAAACCTAAACTTTTCATCTGGATCACATATTAATTTTCTAAACCTGTCATAAAACTTATGTGTTCTTTAAAAAAAATGGAAATGTCCACATAGAAGATTATAGCAGAGTTTCAGCTACTTGACCATCAAATGGTAGGAGTTGGAAAAGTGATACAGAGAGAGACCTCCAGAGCTCACCCAGCCTAACCCCCTGCTAAATCAGGTTCGTCTCCATCAGAAGGCACAAGAACGTGTCCAGGCTGGTTTGAAAACCTCCTGAGAAGGAGACTCTACACCCTTCCTGGGCAGCCTGTGCCAGGGCGCTCTCATCTCAACACCAAGTTTTCTCCTTGTGTTCAAGTGGAAATTCCTGTGTTCCAGCTTGTGCCCATTACCCCTTGTTGTATCATTGGGCAACAGAGAAAAAAACATCTGTCTCTGTCCTCTCGCCACCTGCCCTTTAGGTATTCCTCAGCATTGATAAGGTCCTCCCTCAGCTGAATGGCAACAGGTCGCACAGCTTTTCCTCATAAGAGAGCTATTCCAGTCCCCTCATCATCTTGGTAGCCCTTAACAGGACTCTCTCTAGCAGTTCCTTGTTTCTCTTGAACTGGGGAGCCCAGAACTGGGCACAGGCCTCCACAGCAAGGCAGAGGAGAGGGGGAGGAAAACCTCTCTTGACCTGTTGCCCACACTCTTCTTGATGTCCCCAGGATCCCACTGGCCTTTTTGCCCATGATGGTACATTGCTGGCTTATGATTAGTTTGCTGCCCACCAGAACTCCTGGGTCCCCTCTCCTGGAGCTGTTCTCCAGCAGGTCAACCCGCAGCTCATAGTAATCATGGTAGGTCATATTAAGGTAAAAAGCTGAAGCTACCTTTGATATGCGTTTTACATGGGTAGGTTGGTGTATTTATGAAGGCCACTAAGCAGGCAGAAACAAATAATTCAACAGTGCCACCTCTAACAGCTCAGTGCTTACTTGAGTAAAGTGAGGGGCAATGTGATCTGCAAAGGATTTCAAACAAAATAGAATTCATGAATTAAAATGGTACTTTTTAATTATGTAGAGCCCAATCTCTTGTTATATTAAAGGCAAAATAATGGCATACATTTAATCAGGTACAGAAAATCTTTTAATAACTGTAATATCATTAAAATGTTACACTCTGATATTTTATTCAATGAAATATCAGTTTTCATTATCCATCTAAAGTGTCAATTACTTAGCTGCAAATTAATTTTTTGAAACTAAGGATTTGAGAGTTCAATGAACTGATCATACAGCAATAGTGAGGCTTAAGCTCTGATTCCAATATAATGAAAGGATACAATTATTTTATCGTTGTTTTACTGTTATTTTTGCCTTTTGTATATATCGATCTTGCACACACTCAGTTATCAAATGCCATCACCTAAAAATATGGCAGATCATCATTCTGGGACTATTATTTTATGAGGATCATTATTGCCAGCAAATTCAGGAGTCTGTCATGAATCATGACTTTACAATTGGCTCTGAAAAGACAGACAAAATCAGCCAGTTCCTTAGTATCAAGATTTTACAGCACAAACACACATGCTTGTGAAGAAGTGCAGAGAAGGTAGGCATTACTGTTGGTCCATCCATTTGGTGTGATCAGCTTGCTAATGAAGGGTTGTGGGGAAGATTTCTGATGACTAATCTCCAAAAGGGGGAAGCATAGGAGACACTGATCAATAAAAGGCACAGTTGGAAATGTGATAAAGTGAGTAGATTTAAAAATAGGGAGACAGCTTCTTCACAGCCTGTGAAATGTGAGTCAGTAAGACAGAAGACAATGAAGCAAATGGTAGCATGTGCTACTGATTACCAGACAGAGAACTGACCTCATCTCTGTCTAGCAGTCACGTCTTCATAGGGTCTGCGTTTGACTTTAGAGATAGGTCTGGTAATCTGAAAGACTGGGGTTAGTGATTTAGGATATAATGTTTAGTAAAGAAAATTAATTACAGGCACTTCTTCAAAGGTGTTGAGCTTCACATGTGGGTCATACTTCCACTCATTAAATAGTATTGTGGTTTGACATGGAGCTGTTTCTGGTAATGGGGAAGGGGAGGCCAGATCTTGTGTGAGGGACCTCATATTCACAGGAGATGTAGCTGTGGGGAAGAACCCACATCAGAGAAGCTCATTAAAATTATGACTAGAAGAGGCAGTGTCCCATGGCAGGGCCCCTGTATCTGCAGAAGCTTCAGTTTTGGGGAAGAACTCATGCCAGCGATATTCATTAAGGACTGTGTCCCATGTGAGGGACCCTGTATCAGAGCAGGGGAAGAGTGCAAGGAGTTGTCCTTCTCTGAGAAGAGCGAAACAGCAGAGTCTATCTGTGAGACACTGACCACATCCCCCATTCCCTGCCTCCCCCCAAGCCATTGAGGGAGGAGGAGGTAGAGATATTGGGAGCAGTGAACTGGGCCTGGGAAGAAAGGAGGGATGAGTGAGGGGCATCTTAAAGTGCTGCTTTTAATTTTTCATCATCCTGCTCTGGTTTTGCTTTTTGTTCTGTCCTGTTTCTTGTAGGTAGTAGAATAAGCTTTCATTACTTTCTTTACTAAGTTAAGTAGTGGAGTCTCTTTTGCCCAGAACTGTTGTGGTGCTTCATTGCTGGCTCAGGAAAACCATGACAAACAGACAAACCAAGACTTTTAGAAATAAGTCAAATTTAAAAGAGAGAGGGGATGCCAATTGTTGTTTCACATGCATAAAGCGTCTACAAAAATCCCAGTGAACACTAGAGCAGTGAATGTCACCTTGATAAAGGAATGAAAAGCAGAATACAAAAGTAGTTAGGGATACAATTCAGTGGTTGATGTGGCACTTGTGTTAACAGTTGGACTCAATGATCTTAAAGATCTTTTCCAACCTGTATGATTCTGTGATTCTATAACTCAGAATCAAGAGGTGAAACAGTAGAAGGATTGTTTTAAATCGTACAAGGAAGAACTTTTTGGACAAAAGAGTTAAGTGGTTTGCAGACTAAGTAGAATGAGAGTGGAAACTTCATTCTGAGCAGGAAATGCATGTTTTCAAGCATTGCTGGAAATTGTCCCTATCTATGACACACTGAGATGTTTTGTGTTAATCTGGGATGGAACTAGTGCCTCCAGATCAGCAGTAAATGGGAGTCCATGGGCTTTACTGCTGAAATCTTTAATAGGGGATATATTTACATGTTATGAACTGATCTAAAGCCATGTTCATCTCTTGGAAGCCGTCAGGCACTCATAATTGCAGTGTCTAATAGGTAAATTTCGAATGGCTCCTGCTAGAAGGAAGGCTTGACTTCTTTTCAAATTTATGTATCAGAGGGGGGAAAAAAAAAGTAAGCTGTCCTACAGCCTGAAGTAAGATACCTTTATCTCTTTTCTTCTGACATATCTAAATATCTGCTGTCGATCTTTGTTACTGAAAAACACCTGCTAATTTAGATAAAAGGTTTATGATTTTTTTTTCCCTGCAATCTCTTATAAGAAAATTAAGTACTTGTTGGGTAGTGGAACTTTTTTTTTTAATTGTGGCTTTCAGAACTTATCTACCACCAAAAAAAAAAAATAACAAGAAAAATGATTGATAGCTTTTATGGAGCATTTAAAGATGTTTGGTTCTATTCCTGCACAGATAACTAGAACTTTCTCAATATTCATCAGGGAAGAACATTCGAGGAAGAGAGTTTGAATATATCTCCACAATTTGACTCCAAAGGGAAGAGCTTTGAGGAAAATGTTATGGCACCTGGGCAGAGCTCAAGGGGAAGAGTTTGACCCTGTCATGGCCTCGGTGGTGCTTCCTCATGAAAAATTGATTTTTCATTGTTAGCACTTTTTCATTGACAGAGAATGTATTTACAGAAAAAAAAAAAAAGTGTAAACTTTTCCTTACAGACAGAAAGCAGGATGAATATAAAGTGTGCTAGAAATACTTTAAAAATGTGTATGTGGAAGAGTTTTGATTTTCTAGTGCTTGCAAACCTTGATTTTTTTTTAACTATAAAATTTATGCAAAACCATCTCCAATAATAATTACAATATTTTTTCTTGAAATACTGACAACAAAGTTGGCCTTTTTTTCTATTGAAACATAAGAGATACATCCACCATGTCCAATAGCTTGCTTTTTGAAGGATTTCTTTCAACTGAAGAAATCTGGTAATTGAAGAAGTCTGGTAATTTCCAAAACTATAATTTCTTCTTCACACAGGCCAATTTTTCTACCTGGTGAGGAATTCCTTTTGTCTTTTGGGGATGGAGAGAATAACTAACTCTTTAAAGAATTAGACCTGCAGAAAGTTTACAGACATTGATGTCCTGATAAGCAAGACCATCTAAACTTTGCCCTGAAGCTTCATTACTCTTAATTTTATCTGGTTTTTTATCCAGTAGGGTTGGTACTTCAGCTTGGTAAGCATTTCAGTCATTTGTTAAAACTATCACCTTTGCCTCTTGAGAAGAATCTGCTTCTGTTGGTAAATATTGCTGTTAGCAATGTGTAGCTGCATAAGATCTCAACATCCAACAAACTATGTAAACTTTTCCCAGTGCAAAATTGGGTCAAACTTATCCATGGGAATAAGGAGGCTCACAAACTCTGGAGGAAATCCCTATAGACGCTTTCCAAAATCAGGTTTAAATAGGATGGGGAAACCTACATCTGCAAAAAGGAACAGAAATGGAAAAAGCAGTATTTTGCAACCTGTTGAGGTATGCTGAAACCTGAAGTTTGCTGTTAGTACCGACTCATGTTGACAGTCTTTGGTAGATCAGAATTTGGAGATGCCTACAGGGTCAATTGTTGTTATATTAACACTTGTATGTCAGACTAAAATTCTCTGTGATGTAAAGCTGCAAGTCCTGATCTAAGGAGCTTAGAAACTAACTTCAATCACTGGTTAAAAATAAAGTGAGAACAATCCAATAGTGTGTGTCTGCCATGACAGTTGAAAGACTTTCTTTGCCAGCAAGTGAAGCTTATACTTTGATTCTAATGACTGAAGGAGTCTGAATTGTGGTTCTGGTAGTGGCCTTACTGTCTGCCTTCTTATATGTAGCACACAAGTTCTTGCCTAGAAAGGTATACCTGGAGGTATATGAAGATTAGATATTAAGATATCCTTGTCATGGGGGCTGATCTCATCTAATAAGCAGAAGTGACTGTGCTATAATTTGTTTCAGAGAATGTATTTGATGAAAATTTCTGGTAGCTCACTGTGGTAAAAAAATTTATAGTTAATAAAGAGAATTTCTGGGGGATTTCTGCTCCCCAGAAATGAGGAAGACCTAAATATCACATTCAGATGCTTGAATGAAGAAAAATGACCTTTTTATTTTCAGATTGTCTTAATAACTTAAGTTTTTTTGTAATTCAGTGAAAAAATTGTATGCCTATTGCATTCTCATTAGTATATTGTCATAGGATCCTGCATTAGAAACTAAAAGATGGCAAAATATTTGCTGTTTTAGGAAGATCCTTTGTCATTGCCTTCATAATCTGGCCTGAAGAGCATCCATGACTTGACAGAAAAATAGTATTGGATGAAATATCTGTGAGATTCCCTGACAGCAAGCATGGTTATGAAAATGAGCATTTTTTTGAGAGAGAGGACTTAGCAGTAACTTCAAAATCAATCAAGCAAATGCTCATCTCCTCATTTTGGGATCTGAGTAGGTGGAATAAGCATTTTTTTTTAACTGATTTTATGACTGCTATCTTCCAGTTTTGTGTCTCGTACCGTATTTTCACAAGCTAAGACTACAGAAAACATACTATCTGCTGTCCTTGCCCTCGTAAAAGAGCACCATATACAGAAAGAAAAATGCTTTCAGGAGTTTTTTGAATCTCTTTTATTTCAGAATGCTGTTCTTTAACCTACCCGAGTTATAGCTGCCTGTCAGAGATCAATGAATTGCATTGTTATTTCTTGTACCGATAATACTGTCTATACTGACCATGTGGTAATCTCTAGTCAAGACAAGCAGTCCTATTTGAATTGCCTGATAAGTTTTGTGACCCTCATTCTGAAATTCATATCATTTGTCTGACTGAACATGCTGTCAACTGATACAGAATGTAATGTTTGAGCTTTATAAAAAGAAACGAGGAGTTGTGGTGTGTCCTTGACAAAACAAAACAAAAACCAACCAAACCAACCCAAAAAACCCATCTAATATAAAAGCATATACATTCCTGTCAAAGAACTACAGTTGATACATTTATCCTTCTGCTAGCACAGTTGCCTTTCTGCAGGATGGTGTCCTGGATTTCAAGGGTTTCTTGCTCTAAGGAAACACATTGCCAAGGGATAATGGGTGCAGTGTGGACTTAAAAATTGAGAGGAGAAGCCACTGGTACACTGAAATCAGAGGATATTTCTGTAGCTCTTTGGTTATTGAGAAGAGAATGTGTAGCTGCAAATGTGCAGCTGAGTTGCTGAAAATCCTGCTTATTTGGCAGCAGAGTTATGTTAATTGCAAATTAACGTAGATTCTAATGCTCCATAGCTTGATATGAAAGACAGATAAAAGATGCAAAGGACAGAAATATGATGTGTTATGCCTTCATGTAGCTTCATACATTTAGAATCCAGTAGTGGTTATACTTCAAAAAAAACCCCAAAATAAAGCAACACATTAGAATAGGGCATCGAAAGAGAAGTAAATGTTAACTTGCTGTGAAAACTATTCTTCTGGATTTGGGAGGGCATTTGGAATTGACATGCATTAGCTGCAGGGCTATTGTAGCAAGAAATCCAAACAAAAAACCTCAATTTAATTCAAGTCTGAGACACATGAGTATCACTTGACTGAAGTGTTCTACTTAGAAAGCTTTGGTGGAAAAATAATGATTAGGAAGCAACAATTCTGAGAAGACTTAATTAGAGTTAGAGCAAGTGTAGAGAAAATGACCTGTGCTTGTAGGTACATAAGTAATGGAATGTTTTTCCACAGTTTGTGCTTTTTGTCCATTGTATCCAGGAAAAAGATATTTTTTAAAATCTTTAAAAAAAAAAAATAGTTAAACAACAGCATAACAATTTGTTTGATTTATAAATGGATCCAATTGTTGCTTTGAGAGGGCAAAAGAAGAAAGCAGAAATCGGTGAGAATGTCATCCTTAGAAGTAAAGGATGAAGTGCCACATGAAAAAAAACAAGCATATGTGAAGGAATGAGCAGATTCACCACAATACTTTCAGGGAAGTGTGTCAGAGTTTGAATGTATGTTTTGAACACGTCTTAAGAAGGGAACTTCCCCTCCTTTTCTTCACTGGGATGTATGAATTCTTGACAATCACATTTCAATTTTATAAACAAATTTAAGTAATGAAGCACTGCAAAGATGTTACAATGCTTTTGTCCTATTTCTCAAAGAAAAGCAGGGAGGTAACAGAAGTGTGTTATGAACAGTGGGGTTAAGTAGTGAATTTATGGGTTTGCCGCTTTACATTTTATAACCGAATCCAGAACCGCTCTTCAGTGTTTATCTCTAACTACCCAAAGAGAAGCTTGGGTAGTCTGATAAAAGAGAATAATATACTCCTTTGATCATTAGAGAGTGAGAAGCATTTGAACAGCAGTCTGACCATCATTGTTTCTTCCAGCCATTCTGGTTATCAAGTCGGAAATGGGTCATTGCTTCATTTTACATCACAGTTTCCAGTGATAAATATTTGTTAATGGTTAAAGATGTCACGCTGTAGTGATAAAGTGGAAATAAAATTAACTAGGGCCATACACTTCTTTGCTAGGGCTCCTAAGGTAATGTGAAAATAGAAACACTATTAAGCAAGATATCCATTCTCTCAGTGAAATAAAGCTATCTGCACATCCTTTCCATTTTACCTTGGTTGCCAGTTGATTTCCAAAAATTATTTCTGCATAATCTTTGATTTTGTGAGTAGAATTAGCTCTGACTTAAACCACCAAATGTAGGCGTGTCTGAATTTCAGTATCTGGGCACCATGATTGAACTCTGCATGGGCTGTTTCCAAAAACAGTATGAGAGAGAGGTTATTTACTCTTTGGCATGCTTCTACCATATTAAATGATTTTAGTATGAAAACATGCTTACCATACTAAAATGTCAAGTATAGAGCTGGTTTCCGTGGTGTTTCTTAAGCGGTTACTTTCCTTTAAGTAGCTAAACTTAGCTCAGTATACAAAGTCAGTAAGCAAGGTCCTGACATTCAGATACTAGAAGTACAGCTTCACACAGATGAGTACAATAAATAGTTAAATCCAGTATTTCCTGGGCCATCCAGCTAAGCTTTAAAAACAATTATTGTCAAACCTATTAAAGATGTAAATTCCCACCCTTTACCCTAGTCCTGCAAGTCCCTCTGAATTCCTTGGTTAGTTGTAATTCAACATACTTTTATTTAACATCTTCCTCTTTTTCCAATGTAATAATTAGATTTCTCTGGCTCTAAGTTCTTGATTGTCATTTTAATTTCTGGAGCTACATTTTGAAGCAGAACAAATGAAACATTGTAGCTGCTGCTGTACTGATCATTTCAAGATCAAATCCTTGGTTTTGCTCCTGTATTTTAATTTCCTATAGGTAAATCAAAGTATTAATGCTAGAATTACTCTTAGAAAGTTATTATCTTCTTTTCAGACCCTTTAAGGAACACTTGATTCCAAGTACCACTCCTGTATCTCTTACTCAAAAGTGGACTGATAAGCCACAAGGTACCAATAAAGGTGTAATACTTCGTACTGTTGTCATGGTTTGACATGAAGCCGTTACTGATAAGGGGGAAGGGGTTTTAAAGATGGCTACTGTAAGAAGTTGCTTGAAACTCTCCCCAACTCATAGCCAGACCCTCTTCTGGGGCTGAGACAGTTAAATGCTTCCACAATCACTTTTTAAGAAAAAGCTGGAAGAAGAGGCTGCTTCCTGTTGCTTTCTTCTTTCATCTCTTCTTCTTTTCTGACTGTTGGTGGTGCAAGGAGTGGGAAGCAAGAGAGAAGCAACCATGTGGTCCCCAAAGGTCAGTGAGGAAAGAGAGGAGGAGGTGAGCTGGAACAGAGACTCCCCTGCATCCTGTGGAGAGGAGTGGTGAAGCTGAGATTTGTTTGCATTTCATTAAAGACCTCACATCAGGGGCAGTGACCATGCCAGGGCCAGAGGAGGCCATATTCTGTGTGAAGGACCTCATATTCACTGTGGGGAAGAACTCACACCAAAGAAGTTCATTAAAATTATGCCCAGAAGTGGCTGTGCCCTGTGGAAGGGACCCTGTATCTGCAAAAGCTGCAACTGTTGGGAGGAACCCACACCAGAGATATTCATTAAGGACTATGTCCCGTGGGAGGGACCCCATATCGGAGCAGGAGAAGAATGCAAGGAGTCGTCCTCATCTGAGAAGAAAGAAGCAGCAGAGCCCATCTCTGAGACACCGACCATATCCCCCATTCCTTGACCCCCTGAGCTTTTGAGTGAGGCGGAGGTAGAGATATTGAGAACAGTGAGCTGGGCCCAGGAAGAAAGGAGGGATAGGGCAGGGAGATTTTAAAGTGTTGATTGTAGTTTTCTCAATCATCCTACTTTCTGTTTCACTTTTTTTTCTGTTCTGTTTCTTGTAGGTAATAGAATAAACTTTCCTACTTTCCTCTCTAAGTCAAGTACTGGAGTCTGTTTTGCCTGAAACTGTAACTGGCAGTGAGCCCTCCCTGCCCTTGTCTCAATCCACAACAGCCTTGGTTATCTTTTTCCTCCCATTTTGATGGGGCTTCCACCATCCTAATGAGAATGGGAGTGAAAGGGCAGGAAGAGACTGTCATGGTGCTTCATTTCTGACTGGGCAAAACCAGGACAAACTGCTTAGCTGTTTCCAGTTAGGATCATCGCATGCTGATGGTGGCAAGTCCCAGGAGAATAGCACCCTACTGCTCTGCAACCATTGCAGTTATGTTTTAGAGTTCCCTTTAAGCTTAATACCAGAATCGGTGTGTTATTCTTTCTATACTATTTACATACTCCCAAGCAGTGTCCTTTTCAGAAAACTTTTTCAAACAGTTACCCTTTTGTTCCTTACCTCCAAGAAAGTTACTGCCTGAAGTTGTGGAGCAGGAATAGAAGAGAACGCTAAAGAGTAGAGCACATAACATATATTTATAGCTTGTTTTCTTGTTTCCAAACCTCTCTTAATAGTGCCTATAGCAAAAAGACAATTTCCTAGAATCAGATAATAAAAGGAATAATGTGAGCAGCTAAAATTCTGGAAAAAAAAAAGTAGTATTGACCTTGTGAAAAATTGATGAGCAGATCAGTGACTTACCAGACTGTTACCTGATTTGATGCTGTTACTTTTATCTTCCTGAAAAATTAAAAGATGTTGACCACTCACTGCTCCTTTAATATCAGTGGAAACTGTAGATATTTAGCATCTACAAAAGTCCCCGTGGTTCTCAGGATTTGAAACTGTATGGAAAACAAATTTTCCTTATATTGCACGTTTGATAATAAAAATGTGGTAGTTACCATAGCCAAATTATCCTAAACTTTCAGAGATAAATGACCTACGAAGTTCAAATCACAAAATTGTTCATTTAGTTTGGTTGATGATTTTCCCTTTGAAATTATACATGAATGAACAGATGGCAGGCAATCCAAACTTCTGACTATCAGTGAGTACTGTCATTTCAGATGAAGATTGCAGTTCATTAGCACAGAAGAAATAATCTGTTCTCTCTGTAATGGGACATCTTAGTATCAGGCTTGATCAGAAAGATTCATTAAACAGGAAAACTTGTAAAAGGAGTTTCTCTTGATTCTAACTGTTGATATTGAAGTGTATGGCCTAATGGATATAGTAAAGGACTTGGGCTCTGTTCCTGCATTTCCCTGTAAATGACTTCGGACAAGTGACTCATTCATTCTTGATTCCTTCATCTGTGAAATGTGAAATTCTTCCCAGGGTAACATAAAATCTAATGAATACTTTTAAAGCACTATTAGTTTCTGAGGCACAAAACACTTGCACAATGATATGTGTTGTGTGCTTTGTGCTAATCTGAGAAAAATAGCCAGAGCAGGAGCCTTATAACCAAAACTTGGTATTTTTTTCTCGTTCAGCAGTGGGCCATGGTAGTGCAATGATATCTGACCATAACAAATCTCTCTAAACACATTTTGCTTCAGATGTACAGAGAAAGGAGTGGGGTGAAAAGAGCAGCAACTTTGCATGGGTAGGGACAAGAGGTGGACTGCTTTTTTCAAAGCAATTTATAGGTTCAAATTCTGCTCTTTAGAGCAATCTCAGTTTTGTGAAAGACAAAATGACTACATAAATAGTAGGCAGCAGACAACAGGACCTCTGTTAAGGGTACTGTTTCTCAGTGCAGCTGAGTTTCCATAGATGTTGAAATCATTACAGAACATTGATGAATCATGTAGAATAACTGCATTCTGAGATGGAGGAAACGACAGGGTGGATTGGAGAAGGGAATATTTTTCAGACGAAATTTAGAGGAGATTTTGAGTAGGTTATTGTTATTGGAAATTGAATGTCAAAAAGGTAAAGTAAGGATTATTACTACTTCCTTCATTCTGACTTTTTTTGGTTTTTTCTTCACTGTGATGTGTGGAGGCTTCCAGTAGTTGTGGGGTGGCATATTTTTGATGCAAACTTATTTACATTAAAAACTTGGAACAGAGGTTATATTGAGAGGATGTTTTGGCAAAGATTTTCTGTCCTTACATGCTTTGGCTTTGATTATTCATGTTCTTAGGAAGAGAATTATGAATTAAGTTTAATTGATGCTAAGAAGCATAGGAAAGAGATTCTTAGTCTTTCATGTATTTCAGCTGAACTTACTTGTGGTCACTGAGTATTCAGTTCTGAGGCTGCTGTCCTTTCAGAGGTGCTTTAGAGTTGTTACATACAGGTACTTTTGCTGAAACACAGAACAGAGTGAAAGATATATGTTCTGTAAAACCCATCCTTGGAGGGTCCAGAGTCTCTGAAATTAGCAGAAATATGATGGGTTTAGAAAGTGCATTTTAAGTGCCTCCTGGGCTAGCAAGCGTTGTCATGAGTTTTCAATCCTTGTACTCAGAAGATGCAGTGAGAACTTCAGATTTTATGGCATGCTATTATGTGATTTCATGTATTTTGGGGTTTACAGCTTCCTCTCAGTGTCTGTTGCAGGTTTTACTGTCATCAAGGAATTTATGTTAAGTAGGTCGTTGATCCTTTGGAATGGATGCTACCTTGTATCTTAGTGATACAGTTGGAGTTGTCCCTTGAAGGACTGCTTCTGCAAAGCTTTCCAGCTGGTCCCTTTTATTGGCTGATTTGGACTTTGACAACTTACTCTTTGGCTTGAATTTGGTCACGTATTTGTTCCTATTAGTGATGTATTTGTTGATGCTTTTGTAATTCTCTCGCATATCCCAGTGATCTCATGTGGAGTAAAATTATTTGATGGCTTTTAAATAAAAAAAAATTTTTAAATCTTTCTGTATATTTGTGATTTGAGAGAAGGCCTATTGGCAGTACAGAGATTTTCACCTTTTTTTCCCCACACATACTGGAAAGGTCTTATAATAAGTCAGCTTAAATTTACATTAATTTGGAACAAATAATTAAAATTCATTTCCTAACAAATTGATTTGAGCTGAAGGGCCCCAGAACTGTTACAAATTCACTAAACAAAGTGAAGACACGATGAGTTCAGCTATCAAGCTTTTGTCATTCATCAACAAGCTAATCTGAGTCATCATTTTTCTGCTCAGTAATAATTGCTCTCATTCATCCTTTGTTCTACTTTTATTGTTTTTCTGTTTCACTTGTAAACCAATCTCATCAAGAGAAATAGCTGGGATTTTGCATGTCAAAAACGTGCCTTGGAGCAACCCATGAGCAATGGTACAGCAAGGCATCTAGTGCTGTCCTTGCTTGGTCCTGTGCTCCCACTAGGAATCTTAGCTTGCAGCAGGTGATTAACATGCTACCTGTGGAGCACAAATGATTGGTTTGTTCATTCTGCACAAATGTTTCAGTAAAGTTTGTCTCATAATGCTTTCTCCTTGAGATGCAAAAGATCTATAGGACTGCTATACTTCTCCCACATAAATAATAAATTTTGCCCCAAAGAAAGAGGAATGCATATTCATACTACTTTTTTTTTTGTTTTTCTCTTGAGAAGAAAACTGGTTTTGCTGCTATTATTTCTTCTGAGTTTGTCAGTGAAAAAAATACCACTACAAAATGCTAATGAGTTCCACGGTTTAATATGACTTATCTTTCTTCACTGAGAAAGAAAATCATACCATCTGATGAACCTATTTTGTTTGTGTATGTGTATTGCTGTACTCCTATAAAGCAGCAGAGTTAGTACCCATGTACATACTTCCCCATCCCTTTCTTCTGCTGATTTATTTTCCAAAATAGCCACTATTGGCAAACTCTAGTGAGGGTGGCAGGACTATTCAGAGTAGTATTTACCCTATTTAAAGGGTCTTGTAATCAACCTGGAATAGGTTTATTGTCAGTGAAAGGGTGATCTGTTTGCAGAGAGAAAGAGGAAGGAAGCCAGTGCAACTGTCCATTATTAACCTTCTACCTGGAACTAACAATCTCTCTTTCATCCATCTTTTTTTTTAAATTATTTTTTCATGTAAGAATTCTATATCTTTATTATTTCTTTTCTATTTGTGTCTTGAATTCTTGAATCTTGATTTTGTATGAATTTTCCTTTGAAATCTTAAGTTATAGAACATTATGATATAAATGTGTAAGTATAATACAGTGTAAACAATAATTAGTAACACTTTTAAACATAACCACTTCTCTTTTTTTGGCTATTTAGTCTTACATCCTTCATCATACACAGGTCAAGCTAGGTGTTTACGTTCTCATATGTGTCTCAGAGATGACAGAGCTTTTATGTCAAACATTGCTTGCATTTTAGGTGAATGTTAAGTAATAACAACCTCTGGTAGACTGTAACATCATTGAAGTTGAGAGCCAAAATTAGCCTGTTAGGGAGCCTGGAGAAATGTAGGTAGCTTAGTGTGTTCCAGCTGATGCACTCTTTGTTATCATTGCTTACTCTCAGTCCTTGCAGCAATTACTATGCAATTAAGCGTGAAATAGTTGTTAGGTTTTAATCCTGTATTTTCTTTTCCTCCCCGTGAGGAAAATTGAAGGATTGTTTTGGATGGTACTGAGTTACCTCATGCTAAAAGAGGAATCGTTTCTCTGATGCATTGGGCTGCTGGAGAAGGTTATGATTGTACTGAAGAATTCCACTGTCTTTTTGACCATTCTTTCCAAAAAGAAATGCGCTACTTTGTGGGGCTAGAGACAACCATGTTCTAATCAGAGCAGTGCTACTGTTTCTACTTTTCTGGGCAGTAACAGACACAGAGCAACTGTTCAAAGATGCCGGGGTGGGGAATCAAATCCCATAGCATATTTTTGAAGTAAGCTTTTTGAGACTCAGTCCAGCATCTTAATTGGAAGATTTTCTTCTTGCTGGCAATAGGTCTTGGCCTGCTCCTTCAGCTTTCTATCTCAGATTGTAGTGTTCTTGCTGTGTTTACAATATAAATAACTGCTGTAGTGGAAAAGGAGTTTTGAGCAAGAGGTGCATTTATCATTCAGATTTGATGAGGAAGCTGTAGCAGTCTTAGAATGATAACTTTTTAAGTGATATAACTAAATCATTAAAGCCATCAAATAACTTATATTATGATTCTTTTTGAAAGAACAATTCTTTATTTTTTTGGGGAAAACCCCCCTACATATACTTACATGAATGTTGATCAATTTAGAAATAAGCAGGCATGTTTTTAATGTCTTCTCAATTAGCACAGTAAAATAATTCTGGCACTTAGCCACAAGATTTCCCAAACCCCTGAGGTCTTTCAAATTCTATCTGTGAAAAATATAGCATTACTATTTACAAAATGTAAGTTGAATTGTAAGTTTTCAGTGAAATCAAACATCTTCCTTCCTCTACCTACTTCAGTCCAATGATACCAAGCACCTCGTTATGGATACATCCCTTTCCCCCGTAATAAAGTTTTTAGAAAAATAACATTGGGGTGCATTTTGGTACACTGTCTTCCTGTTATTTCTTTCAGTTCAATGTACCTTAAGCAAATGCGAATACATAGCTGGTTCTTCCACCCCATTAATCCATGTTTCTAGCTGTTGAATTTTCTAGCTGTCAGAATATAGACAACAGATGCATACATGCAATACGTGTACTGCCATGGTTACCTTTTGACAGATGTGTATATGTTCTCACTTTTGAGTTCACTTCATGAAGACAGAGTTCATTCAGATCATTAAATCCTACGCAGTTCTAGTTAATAAAACAGAAAATCTGCCTTCACAGTGTTGAATTATCTCCGTGACTCAGATAACTCTTCACCTTCCCCCAGCTTGTTGAGTCATTCAGCAGATTGGTTTTTAATACCAAATTTATTTGGATAGCCTTGATTATATTAAGTACAGATTGTATATGTGAGGAAGATGGTACATTCCTGTAGAATGTTTTATTTCAAAGATGATGTCAGGATATTGTATTTCTAGGATGTAAATAAAATTGCATAGTATTTATGTAGTTACTTGCACAAACAATAAAGCAAAATCTTACTGTTGATCAATTTTGGGGACTTCACAAGTTCCAATAGTGTGAGAAAATACTGTTCATGGGAGAAAGCCTGGACCTTGTCTATATTTGGATTTACCCTACGCATTGTTTTCCTATCAGTATCCAATATGTGATTTAAAGGAAATTTCTATGTGTGATGGCTTACAGCTTTTTTTCCTCCTTGCTTCAAGTGATATCATGTTGTTATACATGAACCTGAGACATTCTAAGTCATTGTGGTTTTAGAATACAAGTTTATTTTTTATGCTACAAGGCATTGGTTTTATATGCTCAGTATCTTAGCTATTGGCTTTTTAATAAGATTGTTTTTAGAACAGAGCTGTGTTCACAGAAATATTTAATCCTTTGAAGAGGTGTTTGAGGATGTAATGGGGTACATAATCTTTTAACCCCATAAGAAATACAAAGGAAACTTAGAGAAGGTGAAGGAGTAGGTTTATTCTGTGGATAACATTGGGAAAATGGCAAATGATCTACGATTACCTAGTTTCCTTTCTAAGTGATTTGGAATCATTAAAAGTTTACATGAATGAGCAAAAATCCCAAATCAATAGAGATATATTAGAAGATGACTAATTAAAATTGATTGACACCGATTGTAAAATTTCCAGATCTTCTTTACCTAGATTCTTTTCTTATTGCTAGTGTGACCTGAACCTGCCTGTATTCATCTCGTATCATTTGTTCCTTGTTGTTTTTCCCTGTGGAGTTATTCTTACCAAAGTAGCCACAGAAAATGCATCACTGGTGAAGTATCACACATTTTTCTAGAATTATCAGGTTTTTTCATATCTTCTGCTGAAAACATATTAAAAATGCACTTTGGTAGGCAATTACACAATTGGTTCTTAGGTTTTTTGGGGAAATTCCCTTGCTAATTACATAGATGTCTGGAGAAGTCTGCAGGTCCCCACGCTAAGGCTTTAAGGCAGTGGTCCAAAGCTTTGCCATCTGTTGTACAGGTGCATGATACAACCTAAGGCTATGGGGAGAACAGAAAAAGCTCAGAAGTTGGAGCAACACTGGCAAATTAATTAATTGGACTCTTGTGAGGTTTCAGATACCTGCATTTTAATCCTGGCTTTTACTTTGATGTCTACCAAGTGAGTTTACTTCTTCTTTTTGCATTACTTCCTCCATATGTGGAGAAGATATTGGCTTCTTTTTTCTCGTTTGCAAGAAATGGTTCTGAATAACAGAATCACAGAATGGCAGAATCTCAAGTGTTGAAAGGGACCTTGAAAGATCATCTAGTCCAATCCCCCTGCCAGAGCAGGACCTCCTGAAGAATTTTCAGTATGTATTTGAATGCATGTATGTGCACATGCCTGTGAATGCTCATTTTGGGATATATGCTTTGGTCCATCCTTTGAAAAAAAATATTTTCACTTATCCAGCCATTGATGCTTTATGATTAACAAGCTTCAGAAATCACTGTAAAAAGAAGCTACTGGAAAGAGATTCACATCTTGGTAAGAAAAACAGCACATGCATCTGTGTTCTACTGCTGAGGACAATGACTGGAGCAGAGTAAGTTTTCCTTTTGTTTTTCTGTAACTAGTAGCAGTTGCATCAGTATCTTGATGTTGTCTAGCGAGATGCATGTAGCCCAGTAATGCCTCTCAGACATTTACTTCAAGTTTATGTCCTATATTTCTGAATCAATCAAGAATGCTTTAGAATCTTAAGCCACTAACTGTGTTCATGAGGTTTAGAATGTTAACAAAAATGGTGTGAACTCAATGGGGTGTGTGTTCACAGGTACTAACAAAGTCAAAGGTCTGTCGTGCTTTGCAGTAAATCATAGTGACCCATTTAAAATGCCAACTCTGGAACTTCTTTTGTTTCAATTTCAGATGAAACATTTATAACTGAAATCAGGTTTTCAGCTTTGATACCAAGGACCATTTGTAGGTCTATATTCCTCCATCATAACCGAAGCGTGCCATTGTTTTGACAGTGTTCTCTTTGCTTTCGATACTCCTTTTTTCAGCTAGAAAAAAACAGTAAGAAAGATCCACTGAAACTGCTCATTTTTCTTTGGAATGCTTCTGCAATCTGTGAGGGAAAATTTTGTTTTACTTTAGTTACTTCTGATGAAATGGTGAGTTTTTTCTGTATGTGGCTGGAAGAAGAGAGGGGAATAAGAAAAGATAGATTCATATATGCCTTTAAACTCCTTATTCTTTCTTTCTTGTTTTTCTGTTCTCTGTTTCTTCAGATTCAGAAGAATTCTGTCTCCTAACTGCCTTGTTCATTTATTTTTAGCTGCAAGCAATTTCACATCAAATCCCAAAGTTCACGCTAGTCTCTCTTCCTTTTGTGTGCTGTCTCTTTCTACAGTGAATTTCATTTCCCTAAGTATTTTTCCTGTGTGAGGTAATTTTTCTTCTGCAGAAAAATGTTACACTTACTTTAAGTTGCACTAGAAACTGATAATACAGTGTTCATGCTTACAGTAACCATGTTCTCCATGTGGGAGTAGCTGTTGATTTACAAGGAAAGGTTTTCTCTTTAGTAACTTGAAGTTTTTTAAGGAAGTAAAATATGTCTTGACTCCTATAGGAACTCTTCTAGAGTCTATATCTTTAATATCTGCCATATGAAAGGAAATGATAATTGTTTGAATTCCAGTTTCAAATGTAGGTTTCAGTGATTTATTTTTTCCTAATTTCTGACTTTGAAACATTTCTTTTCACTTCATGTTGTGGTAGTGATAGTATAAATTATCTTTCTCTCTTATTATTTACCTGCCTGCCTTATTTTACATGAGTTACTGAATTTCACTCCTCAAAACCAAGTTAAGAGGAAAGTGTGATACATTAGGGAAAAAGAATTTTGAATATCAGGATTGTTTGAAAATGTTCTGAATTTGCATGTTGCACACAAATAATCATGTGTTTGTGGAAAGAGTATTCATAGAAATAGCATCTTTTGAGAATAGGTTCATGAAAACTGCTGTGTAGAATAAAGAGAAGTTTGATGTATTATATCACTGATTCTTTTGCCATCACCTTCATACTGATTACATCCAAAGAAGAAATTTGGCCTTTTCTTAACAAACTTATTGTGGGCAGCTGAATGGAGGAAAGAAGGTAGTATAGTTGTTTATGTGAGTGAGGAGAAACCATTTCTAATATGGATAGCAATTCTTTTGCTTTTGTTTGTCCCATTATGCTGAAAAAAAACCTAACCTTTTTTCTTCAGGAAAGGAAGAACCAAATTAGTTCTGTGCTTTTAAGCACAGTCAAATGTTATAAATGCTTGCTAAATCTTGCATGACTATTAGGAGAGAAAAATATTCTTAGAGCTTAAGAAGTCTCTCTTTTAGGAAGTCTTTTGTTTCAGTTTCAAATAAAGTTTAATTACAAAGGAAAGCTTGACTTCTCCCTGGAGTCTTTTCTTGTAATAATCTTTCTAATGTAGTGGTCTTCTCACAAATAAGAAATGTACTTGGTTTTGGAGCATGTGGGTATTTATTGAAATGTGCACACTCCCACTGGGCTGTTCAGAATATCTGTTCAGGGATGAAAATTGATACATTTATGAGGTCTGGCATCTGTTACAATTGGATATTTACAGTTTGTGTTCCCTTGATAGCCCTCAAGAGATAATGAAGAAGACTGCTTTCTCTTTTTTGTTTGTGTGCATCTGTAGATGGATAATACATTAAAATATATATTGTTTCTAGTAGTCATTGTGTTGCTGTCTTCAGAATTGTTGCACCCATTAAAAACAAAATGAAGGGTAGATTAGTACTTACACTTTATATTTTTTTGTTTCAATATTTCTTGAACTTGGTAGCACTGTTCTGTACTGAATACTAACGGTTATTCATCTGGAAAGGCAGAGCTTCAGTGGGTGTGCTGTGTGCATGACTCTGAACCTTAGGAGATAACAAATAGTGCTATTTTCCGAACCAGTTGGAGAGGTCAGTCATCCTCGTGGTGAAATCTTATATCAATTCAGTCAGTAGCTGTTCATCTTGTGCTCAGTAGCTTTCAGTCCCTATTTTCGGCCATTAAGTTGCCATGCTCTACATACCCTTCTCAGCCTTGGCTTAACAATGCTAACAAAGACTCAATCTGAAACATTTAACAAAGCAGCTGGTACTCCAGTGCCTCTCTTAATCACTGTGTTCTCTGGAAAACTATGCACAGATAAAAAATTTGCATGGTAAATGTGTAGATCACCACTTCAAAATTAGCCTCAACCTTCTGAAGAATCTCATTGGTGAAGAACAGATAAATATTAAGGTATTTCAGAGTGAACTACTGTGGTAACTGTGGTAGTTTTCTCTGAAGTAAAAAATGAGCCAAAACTACTTTTGTCAGAATCTGGAAAAGGTCTTTGAAGAAGGCAATACACTTGCCTGGTGTTATTGTTTTCCTTTTCTCATCTCACCTAGAAGATAGGTGAGAGGGTAGTCACAACAGACATTCAAGTTTTCAGGAGAGACTGGTTGTGATTGTGAGATGGACTTTTTTTAAATGGTATTTAACTTCCCTTTCATCCTTTTTCCTGCTCTGATTCTTAAAGGTAAATTCATGCTGTTCCCTCACAACAAATAAATAGTTGTCATTAAAAAAAATGAAAGTACATTTTTATTTTTGGATCTGAGACAACAAATCATTTCTTGGCTAATATGCCTTATTCTTCTCTGTTTAACTCAGTGAAGTTACATCTTTGTTAACTCTTATGTATGGAGTTCATTTTATTATGCCAAGTGCCAGAGCTGCTTCAAAAATGTATAACACTTTTATTACTTTCTTGACATTGAAATGTGTGTTCAAAGGAGGCTGCTCAGCTATGTTCCCAGTACGATTTACATATTCTAAAGGATGTGTTAGTTCTCTCGTTGATGTGTGCAAATAGATTCTTAGGGGCACAGGTGGCCTCCTGCATCCCAATTCAGCACTATCCAAAGAACTGTGCATCTTGTGGTCTGCCTAGTAAGTTATGCTTATACACGAGGATTGCATGGACATTTTATTTATGGGCACTACACTTACCATGTGACAAATCATTGTGGATCATTAAATGGATCAGTGATTATGTAGTTATTATTTTCTCCGGGGGAAAATACTTCACGAGATGCTACAGTTGATTTTTTTTTGTTTTTTTGTTTTCATTTGAGTGTTTAAGATCATCAGTCTCTGACATAATAAATCATGGAATTGCTTAAAGTTGTACAAAAAGATGTGAAACCCTGAGTGGAACGTCAGTGGAAGATAAGTAATTGTGCATACTTATTAGATGGAGAAATGAAAGTTTGTTGAAATACCCCCTTTCTGAAATGTTTTGGGTTTACTCTGCTTTTCTGGAACAAGCTCTCCTAGCTTTAGTATCTTGGCCACCAAAAAAAAAAAAAAAAAATCTAGTAAGCAATCTACTAATCTAGTAGTTCAGGTGAAATAATTCTGTCTTTTTAATGCCATGATCTGCATAGTGATGGTTTTACCTTGGTGTTTTAAAGGTTAAAGGAAATTGGCAGAAAATAAACCCCCCTGCATTTGAGCTTGTCTTCAGATAACAAAGGGGCTAGGGGTGTCTAGGCTAGAGCACAGAGCACTTTCACCCCAGTGATGCTCACGAGCCTGCACCACCACACTGCAGGAGCTGAGCCACCTTCAGTGAGAACTCTCAGGGCTACATTAACAAATAATGGATAGCCTTTGGGATGGAGATGTGTTTTGGTATTATAATGATGCTAGAATAAGCAAAGTTCACCTAAAGGACATGATTTTGACCAAAAAAAAAAAAAAACACAACTGTTAGCTCAGAGTAGCAGCAATACAGATCATCAGTTCTGTGGCACCAGCGAGTTCCCACCCCTGCAGTGATACCACAGAGCCTGGCTGGGCTATCTTCACTCTGCTGCATCCTCCATGCTGTTCCTCTCAGAATCAGTATACCAAGCTCCTCTGGTGTTACCAACATCCAAGGTTGCAGGTTATGTTGCCTAGGGAATTATCATGGAACAGAACAGATTCTGTGCATATTGGCCTCATTCCAACCTTGAAAGTCCCCTTAACACCACAACTTCTGTTAAAATGTGGCTAGAATTTTGATTTCAATAAGTCTCAATAACTTTCTGTAAGTCATCTCTAGTAATTATCCCATACTTAGTAAAGACAGTATATGTCTTTATTGTATGTCTCTCATTTCTGTAGCTCAGTAAATTTGCACTTCACATTTCTCCACTTCAGAAAACAAATAGAAAGCATAACACCACCCTGCATTTTTCTGTTTGTGCATTTTCCAGTTGAAAGAAATATTCACTGTGCTTTGTTTTCTTTTCACTGAAGAAGTATTTAGCTTTTTAAAAAATTCCAACCTTTCCCCCACAGAGAATACAGCTATTCTCAGATCCAGGTGAATAAATAATTTCCAAGAGACTTTAGGATTTACATTGTAAGGTGATACTCTGTGTTGAGTCTTATAATAAAATGTTCAGTTACAATCACTTAAGAGAAATCCTTCTGATAAAGGAATTTAAGAACTACTAAGAATCTACTAAGAACTAAAGCCCCAGCAGTTTCACACCTCCCTGGTGACTATTTAAGATCATAAAACAAATGAACAAATTGATTTAGGTTTAGATGTAAGAAACATTTTTTTATGAGGTGAGAGATTAAATCATTTGGTGTGAAGGCAAATAGCATCCATTTTTTGCTTACTATGTAAAGTGTGGCTTTAAAACCCACTTAAAATTTCAGATATAAGTAATAAAATTTCACAGAATTACAGAATGTTTGAAGTCAGAAGAGACTTCTGGAGATTATCTTGCCCAAATCCTCTGCTCAAGAAGGGCCACCTAAAGATGGTTGCCCAAGACCATCATCAGACAACTTTTGAATATCTGCAAGGACAGAGAATCTGACCACATCTGTGAGCAACCCTTGCTGGTGCTTGGTCACCCTCACAGTGGAAAAGTTCTGATGTTCAGACAGAAGCTTACTTATATTAGTTTGTGCCCATTGCTTCTGGTCCTGTCATTGGCCACCACTGCAAAGAGCCTGTCTTCGTTCTCTTTCCATCCTCCCCCCAGATCTTTAGAAACCTAGATATGATCTCACACCTTGCAGCTTTGTCATCAGCAGGTGTTTACGACATCAGAATTTACTGGGATTACATGTTGTCTCATCATCCAGATCATGAATGAAGATGTTGAACAGTGTTGGACCCAGTAAAAATCCCTGGGGCACACCAACAGTAACTTGCCTTCAACTAGACTGTGTGTCACCGATTACCACTTTTATTTACATCTATGTTATTGATACCCAGTAATAGCTTGTGCAGGGAAGGACAGCACTCCAAACGTGTATTTTCATGAAGTCAATTCTCTGAACTGGCACAGTGAAAGAGAGGGAAATTTTGTGGCTGGTTGTACACTGTACATATACTCAGGACTGAAGGACAGAACATGATTTTAATGTACACAGGGGACAAGTAGTAATGCATTTATAAGACACTGGGTACATTTCATGTTTGTCAAAATTTCATATTGAATTACTGCAAGTGGTTTAAAAAACTGTAAATATTCTTAGACTTTAAAAGCTTGCAATGATGTAGCTCTGTTTTACAGTCAGTCACTCTCTTCTTTTGCCTGTATATAGTATTTGGGAAGGGGTTTTTTTGCCTCATCGTTGAAGAACAATTTCACAAAACATTTTCTATAGTCACCAAGATAGCTAATAATATATTTAGTCCTATATAAAATACCAAGGTAAGCAAATCAAGTACAGAAATGGGATGATATTAAAGGCAATATAGAGGTAGCGTTTGTAAAATGTTAAAGGGAAGGGTGAATGACTAGGAAGCATATGAGAAGGAAATGAAAATTTTATGTGCAGTCACAGATGGAGGGCTTGGGGGAAGGGACAGGGCATAATGACAGTTTGATAATTAAGGCTGAACCACAAAGGTGACAGGTTTGAAACAGGATGTGGGAGAAGCTATGTATGAGGCAGAAACTCAGGGTAAAAATACAGATCTCTTTGTGAGGATTCTTGCCAAGAGGTATAAACACTCCCTGAAAAACAAGGGAAGAAAAAAAAATAAAGCCCTGCTTAATTCATAAGCAAGCTGTGCTCTTCTAATATCATGAAGTTCAATAAATGAGCACAGAGAGGATCAGTCCCAGCACATGGCTTCTTTAGTACTTAACAGTTCAGTAGCAATTGAGATCTGTCATTCCAGAGAATTGAGTCCAGCCAGCTTAAGAGTATAAATTGCATGCTCTTTTTTTGACTGTAGCTCTCTCCATTAGCCCTTGATGCTGTCAATTTAGGCCATGTCACATTTTCTATGTGCCTTTAGAAAAGCTCACTGAACTCTAGATGATAAGAATGTATTGCAGAAAAAGAAGCCATCTCTGCAATGATTTTCCAATAATTCTAACTTTGGTAGGGGTGTTATTTTGGGAATTCATTATCATACTAAATTCTTTCTGTAAAAGAAAGTAAGAAAATCAGTTATCTCTGTTAAGGTAACAAAGAGCCTTAAGCTTGGGTGAAATCTTTGAAGATGAATTTGGACATGTGTATGAGAATAACAGAGATCTTGGAAATCCATGTACAAAAGGAGACATTCCTCAGATGACACTGTAATTTGGCTAGTGCTACATGGCAAACTAGTGTTTACTTCAGCATTTGGCTTCTATGTAAAATATAACACTAGTGGGAAATTAGATCTCATTCAAAGCTCTTTGAAATCGATGAGAGAAATCTCATTCAGTTGATGTACGGGTAAGTTATTTTTGCAGATCTGAAACAATCCTTTACCTCTGTAGGCTTTCTCTGCTTATAGATCTTAGAGCACTTTACAAACTTTAATTAAATTAGTTTGTAACATCATTTTGTCAAATGTGTTCAGGAATAAACTTATTCAGCAGAATATCCAGCTGGAAAGAATGTAGGGAATGTGAACAGAGGGTTGATGTTTTTAAATCAGAAGGAAAGCCTGTTTGTAATTAGCATTATTTGCTCATCTCTGTTGTCAGAGTGTTCTACTAAGAGTTTTTCTGATTTAGTTTCATTAGAATAGCGGTAGTACTCTGGAGTCTCAGAAATCCTGTTTTTCTCCCTTGGCACATTGACTACAATTCTCCTGTCTTGTTCATGCAGCCTCTCATTCCCCCTGCTTTTCATGCTTTTTTACTATCAAGTCATTTAAAAAATCTTTTCCCCATGAATATTTGCTTATGAGGTTATTAGTCTGTATTGAGAAGTACCGGTTTGTGACTGGAATTGAGTTTAACTCTTCTAAGCCACATTTGTCAACTGGGAGACTATAGTTAGTCTCAGCCCAGCTCTGCCTTGTGTTGAGTGAACATGGCAAAACTGGCTTTAGCTCTGGGTTGCTTCCAATTAAGTAGCAGATCAGTGGCATTGAGTGTGGGAACACAACATTATGCTAAGGTAATACTGGTTGGTGTAATGGCAGTACTAGGTTCAATACACTGACAGCACATTGACTACTAACATAAATTAGTGGTTTTGGAAGCCCTGAAACCAGCAGAATGAAAAGGAGATAGTAACATAATGTGTGTTATCTCTTTCTAAAAGCATAGTGTTATTCTATACCTGCACTACCTACCTGATTTCCTTAGGAAGAGCTTGTTGGTGTGTGTTTGGTAAATTACAGGAAACTTTCCAGTTGTTTTCTGATATTCTAAATCCCAAAGTCTTCAATCACGTGTGCTCAGTTCTCAGTTATTAGTAATTCACTGGCATGCAGCAGCATATCTATGTTGCTTTTTATAGATTGGTTGGCTGAAGTTATAGGGGTTCTTGTATTAGTTAAGCTTTAATTCCTTGTAAGCTTAACCCTTCATTCTTACAAGTCAGATGGACTGAGCTTCATACAGCCCTTTTTATTCATGTCTTTTCTAACAAAACTTTAAATGCTGCCTTTTGGCTTTACCACCCATGCGAAGGAAAAGGCAAGTGCCTCAGGAAAGCAAGAAAAAGATTAAGTGGGAAGGATTATAGCAGCATTGCATTTTGCATTCTGTGATACATTCCTAATATAGTTAGCTCTTACCTTGAAAATCGTAGTATTAATTCACAGCAATTCATCACACCTTGCACACACCATGTTCCACATAGTATTAAAAGGATTACGCTTCTGACAAGGGATCTAAATTCCAGAGCCAACAGACCCTGAATGTTTTCAGCTTCAGCACAATATTTCTAGTTATTGCTTCCCTTCCAGAAGTTTTCTTCTGAATGATTAATGCTGTCTCATATTCTAGTGTTAGAGGGATGAAAATGTAAAGCCAAGCCAGGTACAGAACAACAATGACATCTTTGGGTTTATCAAAACATTAACTTGTTTTCAGTCAGCCATAATCAATTGCATGTAATTCTCAGTATGTGGCCTTTAAATCATATAACATCTCATATTAAGCTGGATATTGTAAATTGAGAGCTACGGCCTGAGATTTGCTAATAGTGATGATTTCACAAAAGGGAATAGCTACATGTTCTTAGTGACTGAGCCCCATGTATAGTAATGATAGTATAATATTGTAGTCATCTTTATTTTATATTTTCCTGAAAGTAAGCTATTCAACTGTTGTTGAATGTTAGGGGGTTATGCAATCTTATTTTGGTGGTGCTGTTGAAGATTAGCCTGCAATGTAATACAAATCTTACACTAGGCTTCATGATGATCCACCTTCCTCAGTGACTGAGTAGTTTCCAGCCACACAGAATAGTCAGAACTTGGTTTTTCAAGCAGATTGAGTGGTTAGGTAGTTGAAAGTAAATTTACAGTACATCTAAGGAATGCTAAATATGGAATAATTTCTCCCTTCCCTAAGTGCCAGTGTTTCTGATAGACAAGTACACTACAACATGCAGTACCTACAGAAGCCACTTTATTAGCTCAAAGCCACGGACAGGTTAGACAAGGCAAATTGCATTGCATCACACAAATAAGGCAACTTAAAGAAAAAGTTAAGTATGTTCTCCCTATCCTGTGGCTGAGAGATTTTCCTGTGCTTACCCAGCAAGAAGGTAACAGGTAGTTGCAGGCAAATCATACCAAATGTCCCTTTGGGCCAGAAGAGCAATACTGGGGTAATACTCCATTCCTGTTGCTCTTCCGATCCCCAAGGCTATCAGGGACCCTGAGGCTCTGAGAGCCTTGGAGGTAGGAATTGCTACAGGAAGAGAGCATGCCCAAACCTAGATGCTTTCAGTCGTCAATCCTCCTCTACTTCTCCCTCATTTAGGGTCTGGTGTGTTGGAGTAAACATTTCTCCTATTTCCAGGTATATCAATGCCTAATAATGGTTGGATTTACCTAAGTTTAGCATCGTGTTGCAAGGATGGCATCAATGTAATTTTTGAATTGACAAAGATATTATCTTCTTATAAGTGATCAACACTTAAAGCAGATATGATATGTTTAATCACTCATTTCTGCAGTGCTCAGTATATCATCTGGTTAGAGATGATAAATAACAATAATTAAAATAATGTTAATATAAAATAATCTTTTAATAGCAATTAATTCTACATTTCCCTCCTTCCTCACTACCTTTTTTTCACTTTTTTTCATTTAACTTAATCAGAATTTTCAGGTGTTTCTCACATCTTCTAAATATTTAACACTGTAAAGGTACATTCCCTTCTTTAAAGCAAGTGAGTCTCAAGTGTTTTGTTTTTTTTGTTTTTAATCATTCACATATGTCCTGGTTTCATTCCCTCTATTCATTCCAACACAATTCTGTGTTGGAATTTATGTCATCATAACTGAAACTGGCTTCATTTTGAGACCTGAGGAGTAGTATGTGACCCAATAAATAATGGATATGAGCTTTATCTTGTATTTTTATATTGACCTTAACTTTAATGCCTTGAAGCCACTGTTGTGCAGTATTTTTTAAGTAGGCAGCTTGTTGCACCGATCCATTACTAAACGTTCCTGGGTCAAGATGCTGCTAGAGAGGTGTGGCAGGGAAACAAGTATGTTGTAGCTTCTCTTAGTTAATAATAATCATAATAATTTCTATCTTGGTAAGTAATAATAGTAAAAATAAAAAAAATAATCAAATTATCTTCTGTAATGTTGACTCCTACGTGATTTTCAGAAGCGTCTCCTGCCTGTGGCACTGTGTAGTAAAACCATTATCCTACCATCCAATGCAATAATGACAGAACACATGCTGTGTAGTGTAAACTTACAATCCAGTTCTAGGCTGATGTTATTAGGCTGTCATCTCTTCGAGCAGCCCTAGCAGAATTACAAACAAACAAAAAACCCATCAGAAAAAAAAAAAAAACAAAATAACTCTTCTCTCCCTTCCACCACCCCCATACCAATAAAAACTGTTCATGTCTGCCAAGTGATTTTACGTTGATCAAGGCTTTTCTTCTTGAAACAGATTCTTTTCTATTTAGTTATTTTTTGAAGACCAATTCAATCTAGACCGTATGTCATCTGGTGAATAATGTGACATCAGTTTTTGTTTGTTTTTTGTTTTTTTTCAGGAGAAATTTGTTTGCTTTCAAAACCTGAGCAGCCTCTGGAAAATAGATGTTAGGAATGAAACGTATGGCATAATCATTCTGTGCACCTACATCTGATCTTGTAAAAAACAGTGAATCTGGCTTCCATTTGGTCTGTTTTAGATTAGGAACCAGGACGACATTCAAATACTTAATGATTAAATATTTCTCATCCTCTAATGTTTTTTCTTCTGTGGATGTTTGTGAGTTTGGGAAGCAATATCAAAGCAGCTATGCGCATAATGAACGTCCATGAAAAAAAGTCATTCTGAGCTGTGGGGAAGTGTATCCAGTGTTTTTGAGCACTAACTTGATCCTCCTCCATAAGTTTCAAATTTTCCACAGCTTTCACTGACACAGCCTTGTGGGGGAAGAAAGGAGGGCACTTGAAGGAGAGGCTTCTTTGCAGACTCTCAACATTGGGATTAATTTCTTTTTCCTTTGAAGTCCAGATTTCCTTTAATTTAAAACTCAATTCTATTGCCTTATTGGCAGAGTATGATCTGTTTCTTGGTGGTTTTGTTTTTGTAATATTGTGCTATTGCTTCATGGTAAGTGAACTGAACAGAAACTGAAGGTCTCTTTCGGAGTACATCTCCATCCCACGAGTACCACAACACTTGAGTTTTCTCTCAGCTCTGCCCTGCAGTCAAGAGAAATCTGGGGCATCAAAATGGGGCATTCTATCTGTTGTCCTACATGTCCATCAGGTGACAGCCAGGCTGTACTTAAGATACTACTTGCCATGATCGTCCCTTGAGATCCTTATTAGCAGTCTATACGGCTAAGCAGTAGATGGAGACAAGCATTTCAGACCCTTCTTACTGCAAGACAGTGATGTGACCCTCTGGTTACAGCAGCATCACATTTTATTTCTTGATTTTGCACACAACCTTCTGGATTTTTCAGCTTGCCTAAAATATCACCCCACTCATGAAGGAAGGGAGGAAAAAAATATCTTTCTTCAAATTTCTTCTTACGCAGCTTATTTTTGATCATAATTTTGCTGCAGCATTGATGTCTGGTGTTTCCTTTGGACACGAAGACAGAAAGAAAAAAACAACATAAACAAGAAATAAGGAATAAAGCATCACTCATAATGATGAGCTTTCTCTTATACTACAGTAACTGTTTTATTGCCGTAGGGGATGACATGTGGATCTTGCCATCTTGATAGCTACCTTGTACTAAAGAAATAGATAAATCCATCAGCTTGGTGTACCCTTCAAATGAGGCACAAGGGAAAATGTTGGATATATAAACAGTTGTATAGCAATTTTTTTATGTAGCCATTGAGTGTACCTCAACATTTTGGATTTAGAAGGAGATTTTCCGCTGCAATTTATAAATGACAAATAATGTGAATAATATGAAGGTCACTTCATCATTCAAAGGAAATCCTCCATCTGTTGTGCGGATGGTGTGTATCTTGAATGTTGCCGTTGAATTCTCCGTGCTGTAGTATGCCAAGAGCTTTTCCTGCTCTCATGAAGATGTGTTCCAGACCCATAAGGACTATTGAACTAAAAATCATAAACAAATTTCTTGAGAATGCATCCACCAGAAGGGTTTGATTTTCTCTTTCCATGACAACTCGCGAGAGGAGAAAGTTTGAATCTGGAATCTTCACTGCCACACTCCAGTTGATGGTAACTTTCCCCTGTGTGTTTCTGTGGTGGACAGGGTTACGTGCAGCTCACCAGACTGATCCGTGAGAGGGACTGATGTGCTGCAAGTGCACTGATCGGGGGCTGAGTTCTCTAATGGGACACACAGCCTGATGGACCACAGTTGTAGGTAATTCACATTGACTGCTACCCAGGAATCAAATCTTTGATTTTAAAGATAAACATCAAGGGAATGAAACAAGCAAAGCAGTGCTGCCAAGAGAAGATTTGGTAGCCTGTGGGATTTGCCAATAACTTTCAATAGTGTGTCCAGTAGTGGGGAGGAAACAGACCTTTTAAAATGAGGAAATCCTTTATTTGGCAGGGAGACAGGAAGAAGATCCAATATTCTGCCCTGAAACAGCCAGACTTCTGCAGTACTAGAGTGAGGGAAAAATGTTTATCGTAAGTTGTTTAGTTGTTTAATGTCCTAAATCCTGAAGAAATAGGCCAGCTTATAGAATCATAAAACTATTTTGGTTGGAAAAATACATTTAACATTGAGTCCAACCAATATCCCACCACTACCATGTCCAACACTAACCCATGTCCTGCAGTCCCACAGCTACACAACATTTAAATATCCCCAGGGATGGTGACTGAACCACTTCACTGGGCAGCTAGTGTCTAACAATCCTTTCTGTCCAGAAATATTTTCTAATATCCAGTGTAAACCTTGCCTGGTGCAAATTGAAGCCATTTCCTCTTGTCTTACTGCTTCTTACTTAGAACATATAAAGACCTATGACAAAATATTTACAGTTATTGGGCCAACTGAGTTGTTTGGGGTGCATGGAGTGTTGTACCTGACCTATCTGTATATAGATATGTTTGAAGTCTGTGAGATAGCAGGATACAATCAGAGAGGGACGATACCTGGAGAATTCCATCACGCATCAAAACCAGGATGATTGGGAAACGTTTATTTTACCGAGATGATCACACCTGAGAAACCACTTCTCAAGCTCTCCCCAAATAATCTCCTAAATCTAAATGACTACGCATTTATGCTGCTGGTATATATTGCATAATTTTCCATGAACTGTGATCATCTCTTTGTCTTTAAGAGAATAGTATTTTCTGCCTGCTGTGCAAGGGAAGAGAGTACAAGGAAGTGAGGAGCCTACAACACATAATACAACCGAGTTACCTTTCATTATAATTTAAAGTAGCCCTTTAGCTCTCTTGCGCCTTTTTCAACTACTCATTCATATCCTGCTGCAGGTATGGGTTCCACCATAGGATTTTCTGCGTCTTAAGAGTTTGTAAACCTGGAAACAGATAACTTGGCACACCTGAAGAGACGGAAAGCTTTGCAGGGAGAAAATAGGAATGAGCAACTGGAGGGTAAGGGAAGGAGGAGCTTTCCACAATGACCAGTTCTTGATGGACCTGAAAGTTTCAGTTAAAAATATGTGTTATTAGTGACTTTTTCTTTCTACCTACTGTCTTAGTGACTGTGAGGTTATACCTCTAGTGGGAACAAGGGACGTATTCTCTTCAATCCCCCAGAAGTAACTGCTGTTCATAGCAGTACATGAACATTTACTATTATTTCAAACGCTATCTTTAGAAGATATAAGACTATAATCAGCTCTCATGAGGATTTTTTCAATCAACATCTGTTTTACTGAAAAAAAAACTGATACTCACCCTAAGGTGGATTTCTCTTGTTTGTAAGAATTTCAGCACGTAGAAAAACTTTATCTTATCTTTTCCTTATGGATGGATATGACCTAATTCATCTTTAGAATCTGGTTCTTAAGGCAGAAAAAAGAAGTAACTATTTTTCTTTAATGATTTTAGGGTGAAATGGAATATATGATAACAGATTCCACATTTTTCCCTTTGAGGGCTTGCTTGTTTTGGTGAAGTTTCGTAATAGTTTCTACTGTGATTTTAGTTCTTTGAAGATGCTGAGTACCAACCTAATTCATGTCCTAAACCCACTGAAGTGTGGAAAAGTAACTTAACGTGGAATCTTGATGTAAGTGTGCACTTCCTGACAACTTCACGTGGCAGTATTATAATAAGAAGGCTGAAAAGTTATACATATTCGTAAACCAGGGATTTTTACTTAGTTTTATATTGTAATATAAACACTTAATGAATGTTCTCTCATTATTAGAATCACTCATGTTTGGTTTCTGTCAAAAGTTATATGTGATTAAATTTATACTGGCCTTTGGCTTTGGAATTTACTTCAGCCACAAAAAAGGAGTTGTGTTGCCAGCGAGAGTTTATTTTGTATTGATTTTTTTTTTCTAATTTGAGTAAGAATTTCAGAGAAATATAAGAATATTTTAAGCTTTGTGTTTTGCGTTTGAGTGTTTCTAAGATAGGTAGATGGGATAAAAACTGTCCTAGAAATGCAGCTACAGTGTAACCATAGACTGTATTCTCAATCCTGACCTTTTCAGTTGTTTATTAAACTGTACCACACCAAATGTTAGTAATACATGCTTTCAGATTCTTGATCAGCAATAGTCTTCCATGTTTATGATCAATGAATGGATAGAGTGCAAAATGAATTGAATTGTGTTCAATTGGTCTTCTAGATATTAATTCAAACTATAAATGCAAACTAAGAGTCATTAAAGTTAGGTGAAAAATGTAGTTGCTTGGTTTATAAAAAATATAGTAAGTATTTATGGTTCTGACCATTTTGCTAAAGATGCAGATATTATAATATCAGCTGTTTGTTGTGTAAGAAAAATAATACCAAAGTTTTCAGTATGCAGAAACTGTCAGACAAAAGGAAAAGGAAACCAAATTAAACTGTTATTACAGTCCTCAGTGAAAAGTAAATATACACATTATCTTTCTAAACATTTTCCTCCACACACCACTAAGTAGAGAGCAATAAGATTTAAGAAGCTGGGGCAAAATTGATCCATATGTCAGATATTTACACATCTGTTGCATCTCTCATCTTCTGGGATGGACTGTATTTAAGCCAAAAGACAGCATCAGGGATCAGATCTAAGCTCAGAGGACAATGAGATTGTTGGGGATAACGTGAACAAAGGGATTATGTGTTTCAGTACTCGGAAATGCATGCTACGATATCCAAAGTATGCTGTGTATCCTGGGCTAAGAACAGAGCTTGGATTTCAGTCAGATGCTCAGTGTTCAAGGGAACAACATTTGGAGTGCAGCCCCCCACCCCCACCAAAAAAGCCTGCCCCCAGAAAGCCCATATAACCAGATCTGTGAAAGCAGCATTAGTTTTCTTAAAGCATTTCTGGCTTTTATGTTTCTACTTCAGTGCAGTAAGGTGGATATAATATCCCTTACTCTCCCTCTGGTCTAACAGGAAAAGCTAAAGATAAACAAGGTTTGAGAAATGGCTCAATTGTCTGTAATGAAAAAAATGCGCTCAGTGGACACTTTCATTTTACAGCTATTACCCTTAGGACCCTCCTTATTCTCTCAACTAGCTTTTGCTGATGATTAAAGTCTGGACTGATCATTATTCTCTGAGGTACTTTGGTAGGATTTATGGCTTTGAAGTGGTTGTCACATATGCCACTAAAGTACTTCACTTTTTTTTTTCCCCCATCCCGACACCTCCCACAACCAAAAAAGCTTGACTGGACTGGAGTTTTAATGAAACAGAAATCACAAAAGCTCTTCCAGTGAGAGTTTGAGAGCAATTTAGTACAAAGACAAGTTGTCAAAAACAGAATCACAGTGCTTCAGACGATTATTTCTGGGTAAAGTTTAATATTACTATTTGTAAAAGTCTTCTCTGATTTTGTCATTACTGTCCTAATGGTGAAATCTTGATCAAATCTGTAATGAGACTTCTGAGGGATTTTTTTTTTTTTATATTAGAGATGCTATACCAGGTCAGGGGAAGATACTCTTTTAGGGAACTTGCCCAGATAGGGTTAAACCAGAAGAACACAAGTGTGAAGCCTTTAAACTGAGTTACAGAGTGTATATGTCAGAGGCAATTCCTTAGTGGGAGAACTAAGCAGGTCCTCATCAGCCATGGTCAAAACCATTACTCCTGCAACGCAGAGCAATGAAGCATAATGTTACTGCTGAGTCAATACCCACTGTATGGACTGAAATGAGTAAGATGCTAAAAGTACTGCCAGACTTCTGATCTCTTCTACTAAGTGAGAAAAGTGCAGGCATGATGAAACGACTGATTTGGAAAAGCAGAAGAGAAATTATAGTGTAGTCCACTTTCAAGTTCTTCCATTGAAACAGACTGTATCTTTTCAGCAAGTGTTTCCAGGCTGAAGGATTCATATCTGAGTCTGCTCAAGTCAGAGGGGTAACTGGCATTTTCAAACCTATTATTATCAGGATACTGTGTTTATATTTATGTGATAGTTTAGTTAGATCTTTACTCCAAAAAGTGCCTAACGTGACCATTCGAGGGTGGAAAGAGATTACTGTGTTCTTGACCTTACTTTGCTCTTTGATCTTCTCATTGTCACTCAAGCCAGCAAATGTTATTCCTCAGTGTAGTTTTGTGATGTTTTCTCCAGAGATTGCTCAGTAGCTTCTCAGCTGATCAGTCAGAGCTGGTTTTTTTTTGGTTTTTTTTTTTTTCATAGGACTGTGTTGCATGGCACTGAATGATCTAAGTTAAACTTCTTTCAGAGGCAGTAGATCTGACCTCCCTCACAGAAGACAGACATCTCCCACGGGTGTATATGAGCAGCTCAATTGTGAAATTGTGGTGAAGATGGTGATCGCTGTTGGTTTACCCTCATGGGAGACCAGCAAGCAGTGGTACTAGTTTGCTTTTACTATGTGCATGGGAAATGGGGTAGCTTGTTTCTAAAACAAGAAAGGATACTTAACGTCACAAATCCCAAAAACTAAAGTAAAGAATACGTTGAGGATTTAGTGATGAAATATTCAGAAAGTGAATGCTGTGACTGCAGTTACTTGTGATTTGAGAGGTGAAACAGCAGACAGCATATTTCCCTACACAGTATCTGTTTCTCATATTTTTATGTCTTGCAAACCACCAGAGTACGGTTTGTACCAGTCACAATGCCTTAAGTTAGTCTCCAAGATCATCTAGTCATTTGCTTCCCCACTGAGACTGCAACTGTGTGAACTGGAAGAAAATACGGCTTTGTGTCCTGATCTGTACCAGGAAACCTTTTAAAAAATCTTATTGTTCTGACTGCTTAGAAATGACAGCTTTAGTTCTGGCAGTTTCAGGGAAAGGACAGGAGAGAGGATTACCTGCTCCCTTGTCAAGCATCCTCATGTACTTGGTACAGCCATTAAGAGCTGTAACATCCATATAGCTTCTTCTGTGGTCAGAGTTTCCAACTCAAAAGCAGAGGTGAGCTGTTAAATACTCCTGCTGATCTAGGTGACAGGCTTTACCTTTCTCTATTTCTCTTTTCTCTTTTCTCCACTTCTCTGTATCTGTCTCCCTGTTCTTTTTACCTTGTTCCCTGTATCAAGTTGTGTCTTTCCAGACTCCCATATCTTTTTCATTGTCTCCTCGTCTGTCCTTGCCTCCCCCCCAAACAAGGCAAGGATCCAAGATACAATAGCGCAAGTCACTTGCAGGCCAACAAATCTAGCGCAGGGATAAAAGTATCATGAGGTGGCCAGCAAAGAGATAACCAACCACTTGGACAAGATTGATGCCATCTGGCTTCCCTGTCAGCACCTATCTATTTGCTGGCCAAGACACATGAGCTGACTGCTTAGCGATTCACCCAGAAGCCTTTTTTCACTCTCATGGAGAGCTAAGTGTCTCAGCCTCATCTGCTTTTGGATTGTATTTTGTCTGTAGGCTGCAGCCTGTTGTTCTCAATTTGTTCATTTGGATTACATTTATGGATTGTTCTTCAGAAAAACACTGTCTTGTCATTACTTTTCCTGAAGAATTTTCAGTGCTTAGTTTTCTTCATCATTGCAAGTCAGACTCTGAGGCAAGACCCTATAGAGTCTCTCTGTCTCTTTTTATTCCCCTTCCCCCAAAAAAATGGTTTTGTTTTTAAAAAAAACAAACAAATAAAAACCCCACAACCAAGAAGCTGCAAAGAAACAGCAAAACAGTCATTAATTCCTTTTGAGGGAGCGGGAAGAGACAGGAGAGAAAACTCAACATTACAACTTCCCCTGACCATCCAAAACTATTGGATTCCCAGGTGGTTTGATGAAAACTGACTCAGTATCCTGTTCAGTCAAAAAGGACCTATCATTACTTTTAATTGCTTTTGTGACATGTTCTTCTCTAGAAACAGTGCCTGTGGTTAACATTTTTACTATTAAGTTGCAAAGTTCGAGGACAGAAAAACTGCAGTGAAAGTGGTGTGTGAATTTCAATCTCGGTGGTTTGCCTTGTGCTCTTGGAGAGATTAACTTTCTACTATTTTACATACGCTGGGCCCAGAAACATTCCAGATCCGTGTCCTCCCTGTGTCAACAACATAACGTGGCTTGTTTTAGTATTAAAAATAATAAATGGAGGGGGAAGGGGAGGGGGGGGAGAATCAGTGGCTTTCACTTTTTTTTTTCAGATACCTAAGCAGAAATGTATTAGATGAAATTTATTGTCCTGAGATGATGAATGTTTGCATGTGTGTGTAGAATGGTAAAGTCAGCGTGTGTGTGTGAGGAGATGCTAATGGCATCTTATCTCACAGGGTTCACTTTCTTCCCCTGTGGTAGGGAGGTTTGGTGAAAGGGAGGTGGTCTTAATGTTGTGCTATAAACATCTTTTCACATCAAAAGCACAGCGATCTGGCTAACTGCTACAGGTACATTTAATGACAGCAAATAATCCTGAAAAGAGTGGCTGTTAATAGGAATTAATGGCTGACTGTTAGTTAATGCCCGAGGCAGGACAAAGCAGAATCATTTGTGTCCTACCTAGCTCGTCATTACATGTGGAGATGACAGTGTTTAGGAAAAGGACAGTTCCTGTTACAGTGATAACCACCATTTTAAGATAGAAATTAATTCTTGCCCCTTTGTGTTTCTGAAGTCCACCGAACTTGTGCATGTGGTCTGAAAAACTGGTTCTTTGTCAAGGGATAATTAGCAACTTTGTACTTTAAAAAAAAAAAAAAAGTGTAGAAAGAACTTTAGGAGGATTTTAGAGAACACAGAGTATCCTGCTGTAGAGAAGTGTCCTTGTTTAGGGGAGTATTGCAGTTTGCGAGAAAAGAAATTGAGGATGGGTCTCGTTGGTTGGCCTCTTTCATCACTGCCTATAGAATTTAATTCAAGTGAGGATTTTTTTTTTTGGCACTGCCCTGCTAAGTTCATCAGTTAACCTGAATGTAAAGGATGCATATGAGAAAACCAAACCCTCTACAGCATTTCAAGCTGAGTACTAGACATTAGATGTTTTCTAGCGTAGATTTGATGGAGATGCTGTCTGTCAGTACAAGGATGTAGGGCTTAAGGGGGTCTGGGATGGGGCCTGGAAGAGTTCAGCAGCATTGAAGTCAACATTTTGCAAGCTGAAGTTTGAGATTTGTAGAGAAGATCTGTGATGGGGTGAGGAATAGAATAGCAGTATCAGCGAGAGCTGTTGAAATGGCATTGAGGTGAGTCATGCATTAGACAGAAAAGGATTAAGGATAGTTTGTATTTCTGTATTACCCTTCTACTATTAATTTAATAACTCTGAACAGATTTAATAAGATACCAGGGGAAGACAGCTGACAGTGAGACACTAGGGGAGAATATTAAGCAAGGCAGCTCTATAAAGCTTGTCTACCTCTGTAAATGTTAAAATGTTAGGTGTGTTAATATGTTTCTGAACTGTAACAGAAAAAACAGTTGGTGTAAGCCCTGTGCTGTAAACTGTATTATTTTGCTATTGAGACACCTCCTTGGCCCTTTATTGCTGCTCTCTTGACTAACTTTCCTTTGCAGAGAATGTGTTTACTAACATTCCATTTCCTTCTATGGAGGAAAAGGAAATATACACTTTTCAGTGGATCACATCTTTTCTCTTTATTTATGAGGGTCTTATAAAGAAATGTTCTTTATTATATGCTCTGATAACATAGTTTTAATCAACTGATGTTACCCAACCAAGACCCTTTTGTAATTCTTGAGAAACTTTCCAGGCTCCTTAAATATCTTGAATGTCATTTTTATTATGTCTTCTGGAGATAATGGTAAAACTTTGTCTTTTTCACAGAAATTTACTCTATGCAGCCTTCCTCCGTTAAATTCCTTGAGTAGTATAGATGGATTTCTAGACCATTGTCAGATAGTATAATATTCTTTTAACAGTTGGATGTTTTTCTTTATGTCAGGAAGCTAAACATTTCCTCTGTTTCCTCATATCCCAATATTAAAAATAACCATAAACCCAGAAAATCAAGTCAGAGAAAGCAAGAGAGAAATTATCTTCCTGTCATCATGACAGTTATCTACTGAAGCACCTTTCTGCTTACTCTCTAAAGCTTTTTTGACAGCTGAATGTTTTAGATTCCTGAGAGCTAATAATGAGAATTAGAAAAGAGATGACTGCCATTGTGCTCAGAAAGCCCTGCAGAACAGTGGTGAAGTCTGCCACAGGGAATACAGAATCTGCTGCTGAGATACTTAAGGGTAGTGATAGCAAAAGGAAACTGCAGGGACCCCATTAAGGACTTCGAGTCAGTTAATGGGAAAACAGAGAGAAGATTGAGGTGATTCAGAGATGAAGAGGATGCAGAGTGTCTGGTTGGGAATGAATAAAGGAAGTGTAGCAGAGGACAAAGTGAGAAACTGATATATCTGTTTGAGGGTATGAGGCATCCCTATTTTGAGAAAAAGGAGAGGGGATGTACAAGGGATCTGGGAGGGATAGGATGGATAAGAATAAAAAATAAATAGGCTATAGAAGGAGTGGAAGATATCTGCAGAGAATTACAAGGCTTCTAGATGCTCTGCATCATGAGCAAAAGGCTGGCTAGTGAGGTACTATAGATATTAGGTTTACAAGTGGTATAAGCACACACATAGAATAGAATAGGAAAAAAAAAAGAAAGGCAATGATTGTTTGGACAGAGTCAGAGCCTTTTAATTTCTTTTCTCTAGGCTGACTTTGCTTGTCCTGTGCTAGTTTGGAAGGACTGGTTCTAGGTCTTCCAACAGTATCCCAGGCTGCCCAGGGAGGTGGGTGAGTCCTCATCCTTGAAGTTATTGGAAAGTTGTGTAGCTGAGGTGCTGAGGGCCATGGGTTAGTGGTGGGCTTGACAGTGTAAGGGGAGGGGTTGGACATGATAAGCTTGAAGGTCCTTTCCAACTGAAACAATTCTATGATTCTATGACATAGAAAAGGCCTGGACAGATGTGTCCAGAGAGCTGAAGTGCTGGGATAGCAGGACAACGTGTCATGTGACCATTGAGTGTTCAATGAACTTGGCTTTTGGCTTTTTCGAATGTTTGAGTTCTCTGAAAATGCTTTTCAAGTGTGTAATTTTTGAGCATCTCTCAAACAGTAACAGGTTTCTTTTAAGCCAGTTGTACATTTCGCCAATATTTTACTGTGCAAAGGTAGCATTTATCCTACCATTGTGTATGTTTATTGTCCTATTTGTTACACAAAAAGAGCATTAGTGATGTCTAGCCTTTAAAAAATTCAAAGAGACATCTGTAAAAATATGTCAGAACAGTCATTTCCACTCTAAAAGTCTCAGTGGGAGGAATACCTAAGGGGTGGGTTAAAATTCACAGGTGTTTGTAAGTTAGAATTTGGAGAAGTAGTTTTGTAAATTGAATAGATCTGTAGACATATTAATGTAGTGATTGGTATATTTTGACTACCATAAAAGTTTTACGGGGCTAGAGATAGGATTCTTTTGCCAACATTTGTCATCCAAAAGAGCGGAGAAGTGCAATCCAAGCGCAGAAGTATCTCAAAATTGATGCTTTGCATGTTTAATGTCTTCCAAAATGGGAATATAATTCAGCTCCTCGTGGTACATTCTTTGGGTTTGTAAGTCTACTTTAAAAAGAGTAAATTGAGAAGATGTTTTGCATGACATTTTTATTCGTATGTTACCTGATGTCAGTGACGTGATGTGTGTGGTACTGACTGTTATCCTTCTCTGTCAAGATCAGCAACTTGGATAATATGTTTCTATTCACAGTTTAATGACCTTTCTTTTAAACATCTCTGTGTTTGGCTGATGAGGCTGAGCATTCAAAGTTCTAGCCATACCCAATGAGAATTGCATTTGCAGCACCTTTTCAAAACTTGGCTCTTAACTGGGTATGCAGGTATCTTACCATCTCATATCCAGAGTCAATTTGTTTGCTTCCTTATCTTTTGTAAATTCACAATAACTCATTTGGAGATGGTTTCACTCCTTTTTCTTCATCTGTAAATGGCACTGAAGTCTTTCCTGGGAATCTGCACATGGAGTGATTGAAAAAAAAAACCCAAGTCAATGGAGGTTTTCATCTAAATGTGAGAAAGAGGAATGCCTATGCAGTGAATGCAGGTTGCAGCATAATAGACGAGAGGCCATGATTTGGCAAGGAGATTTAGACTGTTATTAGCAAAAACCTTCTAGTCTTTCAGAGAGGCAAATTATTATACGTAGAGGTTTTGGAGTCTGTAAGGATGGTGATTTCATCTGAGCTGCCTCTAAAATCCTGTGGGCAATGAGATAGAGAGCAACGATTTCCAGTTAGTTTATTCTCCAGCATTCGTAATCTGCTTACTTTATGGTGGGCTTTGATGCAATAATATACTTTCCCTCTGTACTGCAGACTGCTCAGTTTGAGTTCATACAATTTATACTGTGGTATGAGAAAATAGAAGACAGCTGCCTGAGCTTTCCCATCACAGTCGTTTTGCCTCTCTGTGTAAAAAAAGAGAGGTTAGATAGGTCTGCTGAAAAGGTTTCACAGTAAGATAAAGGTAAGTTTTATATTGCTCAGTGAAACTGCAGCATGAGGAGAAAAAAATAGAGAAGAAATAAATAGTATAAAGTTTTTCCTGCACTTTCTGAATAACCTTAGCAAACACAAATCTAGATACTTTCAGTAAGGCCTGGAGCACTAGAACAGTGGAGTGCTTTGCCCTTTGACAGGACATTAACCCATCCTGATAGTGAAAGACAGCCAGAGGCAGAGGTTTGATGTGAGAACCGATTTTAAGAGGGTTAAAACTCTTTTAAGAGAGTTTAAGTCCTTTGTTAAAGAAAAGGGAAGAAGATATGTGCTGTCTTTCTACTAATTCTGTGTCAGGAGCTTAGTAAATGGCAGTAGCTATTCCTTCACCCATATATATCCTGTAGGAGTACATATATGCAGAAAGACAAATGTGGTTGAACAAATAAATCTTAAAGGGCTATTTCTGGCTAATTTGCATTTATTATTAAATTTCTTATGAGTTAGCTAGTATTGAATATATGTACAGCAATTATGTTGTGTGTACAATTCTTGCCAGCTTACAATTATGTTACATCTAACTCCTGCCCACACACTTCCTGCACAACTTTACTTGCTTCTGGATTAGTGTGCATTAATAGCTTTGGTGCAGTGCCCTTGAATATGGCATTGAACATATATGCTCTCAAATGTTCACATCTGTTAGCCTTTGCACTCTTTACACTCTCCTTTTCTCTGCCATCTCCCTCAAAGAGCCTCTGGAATACTCTTGTATGAAATATAATTTCAACAATGGCTAACACACCTTTCGGCATGGTATACTGTTGTGCTTCTTCCTGACCTTATTGCACAAGAACAAGCATTATATAGCGTTTATGTTAGCTAATTGGTACTGCTGTCACTGCGTCACAGCATGCTGGAAGGCTGTTTCTTTGCAGAATGAGCCTTAGAGATGGCCAAAATAGCAAAATTTATGGTTTTACATCCAAGGGAGTTTTCTAAATCCAGGATAAAGAAATTTAGCTATCGCTTAGTTACAGCTCATAGTGATCTAAAATAAATTCTTGATTAAAAAAAAAACACCTCAACCTCAGCTGTTTTGGTTTTGTCAAAGCCCTGTCTTGAGTGAAATCACCTTGTGAAAAGATGTGTTGACTAATGGTTACGTGAATTTGATGCAGAGCTTCATCTAACTTTGTGTGAATTTCAGTGAGGAGGAAGGTGTTGAAAGTACATGAGAAAGTACATAGTCTTTCCTTAGTTAGAAGTGTTCCAAGTTGGTGTCAGTTGCGGAGCAGATTTACATGTCAACTTGCTCTTTTAATTGGTGGTTGATCATCTTTTAGATCCAAAATGAGGTTTGCGTGATTGCTTATATTTACCATACAGGAGAAATTAGTGGTATACATATAGAATGAAATCTGAGGACCTCTTCCCTGCCCCTGAACCATGGAGTGCATACAAGGCAGCCTTCTGTCAGGAAGTCCAAGTACATATTATAAATAAATGTTGCCCTGAATAGTCATAAATAACACTCTTAGCTTTTGATGCATAATTAACAGTGAGTAGTCACTACGAACACAGCTGAATAATTATGCCACATTTTAAGACTATTTCTGTCTGCTTCAGCCACACAGTCAAGCAGTTAAAATATGGTCAATTCTTTGGAGTTTGGCACAGTAATTTTTAGCTACAAATTCCCAGTGAGCTCTTGAAAAATCTAATTAGTAACAACCATTAGTTTTGGCTTATGCTTTCACGTTAGATGCTGTATTAGCAGCATGTTTTTGTAGGGTAAAGTCCTACAGTGTACTTAGAATACTAGTTGCGGTGGTTTATTGCTACACCTTGAGTGTTGTGTTGAATTCTGGGCCCCTCACTACAAGAAAAGATATTGAGATGCTGAAGCATGTCCCCTCTGGAGCTGGGGAAGGGTCTGTATTTATATTTCATGCATATTTCACACTGACTTTACATGTTGGGCATAAGGCCATGGGTACCAGTGCAAGTGTGGAAAACAGGACATATTACAAATGCTATTTTTTTTAAAGTGTTTTGTTTTTTTTTTTCCTGGTGAGGTCAAAATGAACACAGAAAAGGCCTTTCAGTACTGAATAAAAGTAAGATACTTTCAAGGCTGCTGAAGACTTCTTCCCACCTACCTTTTCTACGTGTAGTGTTACTAGAAACAGGTATCTTCCATCTTGTAGCATTTTATCTTTCAGTGACACAAAGTCTTTTATTTCTGAGTTTTTAGATTTATATCAAATAGTAATTGCCTGTTTTGATGATATCTGGCTCTTAATTGAAGAGTTGATTGCCAAAAGAATTAGATCTTATTCTAATTTGTCTTTATGTAGGATTTTGTGTTATATTGAGTTATATTCCTTTACATATTTACTTCTTTGAATTTTTCTTCCAGTTATATCACTGTCTAATGTCTGTATGCTTCCAAAGCTTAGAGTATGTCTGTATGCTTGTCAGCTTAGAGTAAGTATTCATTTTTGTTATGTGTAACAAATGTCATTTGAACCTTAAAAATGATAACTATAAATAAGATTTCTTAATGTAGTATTTCCAGAGGTTTTGTTAGATATACTAATGTGTTGTTGTGTAGAAGTAATGTAATAACTTTTGGGAATACTGGGACACTGTAATGAAGTGTTACTCAACACATACTTAGTTTTTGTGATATTTATTTAAGAATATTATTTTTAAGCATATATTATTCTTAGTTTTACAATAGAACCTTGACTATTAGCTTTCTCATGCTCCTTGACATGTTTTGAGTTGTCTTCCTTATATGCTCAGAAATTGAGCCAGCAGATTGAGATGCCATTTTCTTCACAAGGCAAAACTTCAACAGCAAACACCCAGCCTTACAATCAGTTCACAAATGAGCCCACAACTTAGTTCCTTCTCCAAACACAATTCTACACAGCTTATTCCAAGGATTTATCTTCTTTTCTTTATCTTTTCTCTTATTTTTCTTCTACAAATAAGTAGGATAACTTAAATATATGTGTTCTTCTGACTTGTCACTTATACAATGCAAATTTTCTAGATGAAGGTTATGCCTTACATCAAGTTTAATTGATTAATTAATTCTCCAGTCTTTAATGCTGTTTGATCTGCAGCCACTAGGAAGAAGAAGTTGGGAGTCTTAGCAGTACTAGCCTGAATTCTGAACAAAAGAACATATCTCCTCCCTGCTTTTTTTTTTCTAATGGAGGGATACTGTCTGAAGACAAATAAACAAAATCTCAATGTTTCTTAACATAATGGCAGCAGAAAGTATTCTGAAAGCAGCAGCTATTTAGGACTGACAGGCACTATTAGTGTCTACAGTTTTACAGCATCATTGTCTCTGCCCCCATCCCCTTTCTGGTACAGAATTCAAACTTCACTTTAGAAGATCTTTTGTGGCAGAATTATTAAGTCAAGCTCAGGACCATTTTTAAAAGTACTGGTTTTGCTTACCTGATGCTTTATTTCTAGCCCAACCATTTTGTTTTTGCCATGGAAGAGGTGTTTGAACACTTTCCCTATTCTTCAATGAGTGTGGTGACTCATCTGTTTCTCACCCATCCTGGTGTAACTGGAGGGAAGGACAATCTGTTTGCCTGAGTTATTACCTGGTCTGCTGGCTCTCACATTCTCTAGCTAGGAGTTCTCAATTTTTTTCCCCTGTCTCTCTTAATTCCATCACTTAATCTCTTTACAGTACACTTTGTCCTTTCCCTTGCTTTGTTTATCCAGACAGGAGATAGGAGTCACTCCACCAGGGACACTGCAGACACAGTATGTCTCAAGTTCATTGCAGAAGGCTGAGGCAGTGGCCTTGAAAGACATCTACTTCATTTCTGTTCCCTGCTATGGATCCAAGCAATTTTCCCTGCTGTAAAGCTCTGTTTGCTAATGCAATCCAATAACTGATATTTCTGGCCTGAATTCATCCTTGCTGGAAATAGCTTCTTTGCTTTCAGTAGAGCTATTTTAGGGATGAATTTAGTCATCTAGCTTGTTAAATTGTGCTCCTTTCTGTTCTTTGATTTCCTACTTTCTCACAATGTGAAATCTATAGTCTCCTCCCTTGGGTTAACGTTTCATTTTCAATGTGAAATGCAAGCCCTGGCTCCAAGGCAATGATAAACTGTTGGCAAAGATTCTATTGTATTAAAGATTAATATTAAGTATTTGTTCTACCACTATGTAGGAGGAGCTCAATAACAAAGGTCTACTGAAGTGCCAGGATAGTAATATGTAAGATAGCATTTATTCGGGGCCCTTCTTTGAAAGTCAAGAGACAAGAGAAGATCCAGAGGGGAAGGAGGGGAAAAGGTGCATGCAAATTATGCAGCAGACATCCAATAGACCTGAGAGGATAATAAGGAACTGGCTTACCATGAGGTTTTTTGTCCACGTAAATTCCTGAACTTTCCTGTCTGCAAAGCTATGTTGCCAGTTTTACTAATTATTTAGATTAGCTTCCTTATTGCAAATGCCTGTTCTTTTGCTGCTATGGAAATGTGCTCTTAAAAATAAATGAGTATAATTAAAAATCTGCACTTTTATTAGTCCTTTGAAGACTAACAGGTTATTCAGTGCATGTGGGAACACTGTTTCTGCATTTGCCTCGAAGGAGTTTCAATTCGAGAAGATCAGGTTTTCTATTCTATGCCTCAAATTCCAATAGATTGACATTATCTTAACCAAATACTGTGTTTTACTCATCATTTTTTTTTGCCTCAGACCTAGAAATATTTTATTTTAGTTTGTGAAGATAACTAAATCATACATGCAGAGCATTTCTAAAGCTATTTTTCTTTCTCATTCTCCTCCTTTTACTCGCCTCTTGTTTAGCATCATGCTTTTGGTATCTCCATCACACTATGAGAAAGCTGCCTTTGAAGTGCTAAGCACTTTGAAAGCAGGATAGAAGAAGGTCATAAGTTTCATCAGGTATCTGTTGTGATCTACCTGTTTAGAAACTGAGGAGTACTGATGAAACAATTGAGGCTTTTTCAAAAGGAGGTTTTTGATCTGATGTGCATTTGGTGTTTTTTCAGAGGTCAAAAAAAACATCAGACAACACTAACATCAGGTTTAGAGCAACAACGCTTTTCTTCAGCTGTACTTCATGTGAAGTGAGGCATGGAAAAGTCACTTTGTACAAAATAAAGTCTAACATGGACCATGATAGGCCTGGGGTCCATGTGTCACCTCTGCACACCTTTTATATTAGGTGGCTGAAAACACTGGAACTTGCAGCATGCTGTGAAAAAGCTGGTTTTGCTTCCTGATCTGTTTCCCTTTGGTAATGTAAGGCCTGTGCATTTCAGCTGATTTCAGACCCAGCAACTCTGGTCACTTGGAATAAAAACGCATGACAGATTGAACTAGTTAAACTATTCATTACCAATGCCATTAATTACTGGATGCAGCATCTTCTTTTCCTTACCATTCAATACATCCTTATCTCTGTGATTGTCATAGTCATTTATAAATATCTTCTATTTTTAGCAAACAATTTTCAACTAATGACATGAAATGAACCATTGAAAATGAGCAATGTATTTGCTTCAGTTATTTGTTATCCACTGCTTGGGGTATGGCTGGTCTGTACATCATTTGTTATTTTTGTTTGAATAGATGACTGAAAACTTTTTAATCTCACAAATGATGAACGTGGTGATGTAGGATTAGCTCTTGTTCTGATTTCCAGCTGACGGATTTTTCACTTATTTATATTTGTCATCTGCAGTTCTTTACGTGTTGCAGTTTAAATGTAAATGCAAAAAAAAAAAAAGAAAAAGGAGGTGCACACTTTTTTATTAAAGTAGATAAGTAAAAAAATGGTAGGGAAAAGCACTCCTGAGGAGGAGAGGAGGAAGTCAATGGAATTATGAATGGGAGAAGCATGTAAAAGCCCCTCCACTGAAAGGATCCTACACAGTGACAAGATACAAGAACTCAAGTTTTGGACTGTGGGGACTGACTTGCACAGTTGAGTATGTATTTTACATGTAATGAATTTACACAAGTCCCTGTAGTGCTGCTGAGTAATACCAGGAATACACATACAAAATACTCTATTATACCTTCTTTCCTTCTCCCTTCCCTGCCTTACCTTTTCTTCTCCCTGCTTGCTCTCATTTCATATACATTTGTTAAGAGAATAAAAGTTAGATTTACTTGTCAGTTCATTGTTTCCTAAATCTGGTGATTGACTTTACGTGACATATGACAGATGCAAGTTTTGGTAGAATAACTAAAGGATTTAGAAATGAGAAAAGACTCCCCCTTCTCCCCCTTCCCCCTGCCCCTTTCTTCTGCTGGTATTGAGGTGTTAACACAGAGTACTGCTTCCATGGGCCTCTTGGAAATTGTAAGGCATAAAGACTTATTTGTAATATGACAGTTTTCAGAGCTGGTAAAGGCAATATGAGAAATTACTCCTCTGTTGTGGTGGAAAGATAGGAACTGGATATCAGGATGGCATCACTAGATGCCTTTTGAGAAAAAAAGAGTAATTGTACAAAAAAAAAAAAGGGGAGTCACAACACATGACATTGAAAGGCAAACTAGGGAAATGAGATCTCAATAAAATTAGTGCAAATAGTAACTATGCTTGTTTTACAGACAGCCTGGAAAAGCACTGAGGTAGTCTCTGCAGTAGCCATGTTAATGGACACTTCTGAAAGGTGGCTCTGATCTCCATCTTCTATCTATAAACCTAAGATTTTGATTGATAGCAATTTTCAAGGTGAATGTCTTAGTGAGATTCCACTTGCACTTTGAAGCAGTCTTGTTCTTTTGTCTCCTCTCAGGCTAGTATCCTAGCAATCTAAAATTATGTAAAACAGGTTTTTCTAAAGTGTTAAATGTATTTGGACAAAGCTAATGAGCGATTAGACCATTTTGAAGGTGTAAAAGGCGAACAGGGAAGATTTTCAGATATTAACTGAAGCTGGCAAATGTCATCAAGAAGCAGAAGTGCATTGTTAAAATTAAAACAGACTTTATTTCCAAAACATACTTGTGGTAAAAAGATGAGTTTGTGCACAGAGCCCTCTATTTAGAGTTGAACACATTGATGGCTTGTGGAGAGGAAATCGTATGCAGAGGTGTAACATCATCTCTGTTACTTCTGTTGAGATGTTCTGTATGGAATCTGGGATTAGTGGGGAAGCAAGCTTCCATCTTTCTACCAAAATACAGAGTGAGGGAGTTCCTTCCCCTCCTGTCAGAGCCATGTGCTAACTCACAGAAGTACCTGTGTTCCCCTCAATTATGTTTTCAGATGGATGTTTGAGTGCTGCCCAGTCCTGGAAAATAAACTACTGGATCAAACCAAAAACATGGTGCTAATCCTTTCATTTATTGCCTGGGTATGCTTTTTTTTTCCCTGCCTTCTGCTTTCCTTGGAGCCGCTGTGCTGTGCCTTCCAGTGTGCTCTGTCAGGAGGAGTGAGAAACAGGTGCAGGAGCTCATTGCAATGCAGAGGTTGAACCCCCATGATGTGCACTTCATCCGTAATTGTGTCACGGCTCACAGAAAATTACCAATCCATGCCAATTAGCACAAGATTGATTTTTTTTCTTTTTTTTTTTTTTTTTTTGTCCTCTCTTTTCTCTCTTTTTAAAGCTTGGGAAGTTCTAAAAGAGGCAGCAGCAAAGTTTGCTATTTTTTATGTGCAGATTCACATTAAATTATGAAAAATAGGTTAGCATGCAATTTCTGGTACAATTGTATTCTCCATTAGCAGACTGGAAGCTTCATTTACACACTGAAAAACACAACAACAAATTAGGTGGGTGACTGCACAGAAATATTAGAGTGAAAAGATGGAAGGGTACATCTGGGAGGTGCAATGAGGAAATACACATTATGAAATAAATGTCTCCATTTTAATATTTCCACCTACTCTCCTTATGGTGATACCATGTGGTTCTTTTTTCTCGTTTTTGTCTGCCTTCATATTTCAAACTTTTGAGAAAAGGAATATTTAAGAAGATAAAAATAGGAAGAAAAACAGTTTGTCAGGCTGTCCTCTACAAGCTGTAGTTCCAGCAGAGGCTTGGGGCAGAAGGTTAAATTTCAAACCCTTCTGCCCTTGAGCTGCATGTGTTTTGTATGTCCTCAAAAGCACAGCTAGTCTTTTGTATTCCTTCTTTGTCCACTCTATCAGAAACGGCAATGAAGTAGTAAAAACACGTGGGAATGGCCTACAAGCTGTAAACAAAGAGTAAGTTTTACCAGAACATTATCTTATGGAAAAGAAATTCTGATATTTTTCACAACAGCTGTAGTGAAGACAGGTCTTAACCTATTGCCTTCTGTTCATGCATACTCTCCAAGTACTCTGTCTACATCTTTCGATGTTTCTATAAGAGAGTTTCCAAACACTTTCTAGGATTTCCTCGTGTTTCTGCATATTTCCAAAAGTTAGTGGGAGATGGTTTTGGCAACCTTTTGCTTCTTTCATATACTGACTGATAGTAAAAGACCATCACTACAAGAACACTTCAAACTCTGCCATCTGTCTTTTTATACTATTAATCGAAATATTTTGGCTGTAAAACTACAGTTTGGCTCACAGAGTCCAATATAAAAATATCAGCAAAAGAAATAAAACAATATCGAAGAGAATGTTAGGAGGGAAAGGAAAAGAAAATGCTGGGGAGGGGGGAAAGAGAAAAGCAGAGGAATATGATGAAGAAAAAAAAGGCAAGAAAAGAAGGTCACAAATTATGTATTCCTGGAATTAAGCAACTTTGAAGGAGAACAGTGAGCTAGAGTATCTGAAACCCCAGCAGACAGAGGTGCCTGTTTTATTTGCTGGAGTTATTTTTCTCTATCAAAATAATATAGGAAAGGCCACTCACTGATATCATGACAGCATGACAATGCTTCCTTCTTTTCTGCATTCCACCTTCAACTAGATTTTTCTCTTTTTTTGTTTCTGGGAGTGAAAGGCATCTGACTTCTCTGCAGTGACTCCTCTCCTACTTTTTTTGTAAAAAAAAACCCCAAATAAAGGAGGAGAGGAGAGAAGACTACAAACTTGAGCATCAGACCTCTGGAATTTGGCCATATAGACCAAATAGATATGGTTTTGGTGTATGGATAGTGGTCTATGTCCAAAGACTAATTATCAACTATGTCAGAAATGTATTCTTTACTGAAACACAAAGCAAGTAAAAAATATTGGCAACAGACTGCAGAAAAGTGAGTTTGAGCCAATCTCTATGAGAAAACAGTTAATCAGTTTAAACATTTTGAAAGGGAAAAAACCCCAACCTGTTCCTCTTTGATATGACCTGCTTTTTTATAATCTGAAATCTGAATGCTGGTCAGTTCCTTTCGAGACTTTCTTCCTTGCGCTTTGTTGACTAATGGAATTAGTATTTGGAAGTCACACTCTGTCAAAGTTGGTGAAGCAACCAGCTTTTCTTATATGTGTTAATAATATAATATTTTCTATTTAATTTTTTTGCATTACAGTAATGCTACTTTCACATTATCAACTAAGAAGTGATCTAACTTACTAGGCGGTACCAGAGCACAATTTAGGTAGCATTACAGGGATTTGGGGCATAGAAAAGAAGTGACGCTCTGCTAAGAAAAATACCTGGAACAGCCAGAACCTGCTGGGAAATTAGCATACAAAATGTAAATGATGCTGGAGACATGAAGTTGGATTAGCAGACTTAAGGGGATTTATAATGAAATAAATGAGACGAAAGCTAACACCTTAGAGACTTTTTTTTTCTCCTAAAAATGAGAGGAGACACATTTTCTTTTTGCTGATACTACTCATTTAAACATTTCAGTACTACATAAAATATTTTTAATAGCATTGCAAAGTAGCCTTTTTTTCAGAAGACATATCTAAATAAAATGAATGGCACTGTTCTGGTAATGTTTCTTTGAAATGTTAATTTGATCTATATCATAATTTAAAGTGTTAATGTTCATAATGTCTTGGCTAAAATCCAGTCGTGGTAATTACAGTTAGTGGATCAAATTTCACCTGGCAGTTTCCAATGGAGAGAAGAGGTTTATTTCTTTCCTGCAGCATTGCAAGGTCCTCTTAACAGCTGTCACATACAACCCTTGAGATCTATTAATCAGAAAAAGTCTTAGTAGCATACTGAAGTGGAAAGTGTAAATCAAGGATTAAAATTTTAACTTTCATATTAGATTAATGTAGTTAATAGAAAAAAACAGAGACTGTTCAATGATATCTTACTCAGGTTTTCAGTCTGTATAACAAAGATTTTTTTGTTTTGTTTTTTATTAATACGCTCTAGACAGTTGAGTTATACACCGATTTTAAGAGCCAATGTATTGTCCCCCTATGCCAGGCCCTGATGAGGCTGCAGCTCGAGTGCTGGGTTCAGTGTTGGGCCCCTCACTCACTGCCAGAGGGACACTGAGGGGCTGCAGCGTATTCAGAGCCAGGCAGTGGAGCTGTGGAATGGGCTGGAGCACAAGTCTGAGGGGGAGCAGCTGAGGGAGCTGGGGGTGTTCAGCCTGGAGGAGGCTGAGGAGAGACATGACCACTGTCTACAACTACCTGACAGGAGGTTGTAGCAAAATGGAGGTTGGTCTCCCAAGTGACAGGACAAAAGGAAATGGCCTCAAGTTCCTTTTCCATATTGGGAAATTTCTTCACTGAAAGGATTTTCAAGCCCTGACACAGGCTGCCTAGGGCCATAGTGGAATTCCCATCTCTGAAGTGATTCCAGAGCCATGTGGACAGGGGGCTGAGGGCCATGAGGTAATGGTGGCTGTGGCAGTGCTAGGGGAGCAGTTGGTCTTCACCTTGAAGTTCTTTTCCAACTTAAACAATTCTGTGATTCTATACAGCTTACTTCAGTGAGACTATTTATGAACTCATTTTTCTGGCCCTGGGTCTCTGTAGCCATACAGCCCAATGCAGTTTCAGTAGGTATGTTGATAGGATAAAGATTCAACTTCTGAGATAAGTTCTGAGCCAAGTTCTGTGGATCGAAGGTTTTTCTTTTGTCTTCTACTCTTTGGCTTCTCCGAATGGTAATTTTGCTACCTTTTTTTGTCTTTTTTTGTTTGGTTGGTTGGTTTTAGACACATAGATAAACTGAGATGTAAGACATAGCAATTTATTCTGACTGATTCCATATATGTGTATGAAATTATAAGTAGAAAAGGAAATTAATATTGTTTCATAGGAGAATCCATGGAATTCTTTCCAGGAATGCAAAACATCTCCATCTTTAACCTCAGCAATACAGATGCCAATCACATAAATCAAGACCTCCTGCAGAATGTAGGGATGATAGCTATTGAATAGAGGAAAAGACTTTGTGTTTTTTTAAGAAACTATTTCAGATTTAGTGAATCATGGTGGATTTTGGAGATACCAGAAGGCTGAGGTTATATTACTGATTTGTTTTTCTTTAATGTTAATGTTTTCTTTAAATGTTAATGCATTTTGAGTATCAGTGAGATTGTTTAAGGACAAATGACTTTGTAGCAGCATCCATGACAGAGTCAGTACAAGGATTTTGACTCCTATGTTGCTTAAACGCAACTTGACAGCATTTTTAAAAACACTTTGATAGTAAATATTTATAGTTGTGATGGAAAACACAACTTGGTAAACACACAAGATGTCAATAAGTAGCTTTGGAGGAACAGACTGAATCCTAATTGGCTTCTCTCTCACCACTAGCTGTACAGTATTTGGGAATTCCTGGGTTTCTCCAAGGCCTTCCCATATGGGATGGTAAGGAGTGATTTTCTTGCACAGCTTGATGCACTCTAACCTGGAGACAGTTTAATTAAAAGTAATGGTTATTGTTCTTTTGAGCATTAAAAGAAGTTTTGTCAATTTCATTTAGCACTTTTGTTTCCTCTTATGAACTACGTTTATCATTACTGTGGTCTGCTTCATCCTCCAGAAGAGAACTTAATTGTCATATAGTGATGGAGGCAGTGCTCTTAGATCTCGTAACTTTTTCTGTGACTCACAGTATTTAGGTGATTTCTCCAGATGCCAAGTTCCATATTTCAACACTTGCATGAGAATCCCAACAGGAAGTTGAAATAAAAGCAAGTTTCTGATTCTCTTGGTTAGAGACATGATCTTAATAGCTGAAAGCAAGTAAGCCCAAGCTTTAGGCATTTGGGAAAAAAAAATCTCATCAGTTTCATGATTTTTTAAGAACTCGACTGATGAATTCTGAAGTTCTCAAGTTGACAGTGGTGCATGTGCTTTTTTTTTTGCTGCTCTGTGTGAGTGATGAATTCTGCCTGTAGCCAGTATCTGACAAGGTACTGTTTATATTAACTTCTGGTCTAACCCAGCACTTGCCAGATGTATTTAAAGTATCTTTTTCTCTTAAATAAGTAAACAAACAACCCCAAGCATAATACAGTCTCTCTCTTTGCACTTATCTGCTCCAGCTGTATTATGACCTTTTTCTTAATGCTTTCAATGCAGTAAATGTACAAGAGCTTATTATTTCATAACCTTCCCAGTACTGAGTTTTGGATTGTGTTTCAATTAGCATTTTAATTGCTCATGAAAGTAATTGGAAACTGTATTGGAAAAAAAATGGTGCATTTACTAATCCCTTTGGTACCAGTCAACACTAAGCTTTTGCCAAGGTCAAACATATGCTTGTGGTAGCGGGAACTTTCTTTGCTGATGTGATGCCAAAGACTTGGTGGGTAGAGGTATATTTACCATGCCTTGCAATCTGCCTGTACCCGTGGTGAGGAAACAGAGAGGTATTATTCCTTTCCAGAGGAGGAGGAGGAGATGTATTACCCCATTGCTTATCAAAGCCAGACTTCATTTGTTGGAAGCATACAAGATGAGTCTTAAGTGGTTAATGCTGGTGAGGAAGCTTTAATTTTTGTTGATGCTCTTGGACAGTGTGTGCACTCATCCCACTGCTAACATATGATCACTGGAATCTAAGCTAAGGCTTAGTTCCTGGAACTGTCTAGTGAAGCAATTGAACAGGCAAGGATTCAAGTAGGCAGGGTCATACAAAGCTGGAAGCTGTACTAAAAGGCTGTGAAATAATTGTTTAGGTATTATTTAAACAAGCTGTCCAAGCCCTCACTAATTAATTTTTACAGGAAGTAGTGAAAGAACCTTACTAATCAGTTTGTCTTACCTTATTTTGCATGTGCTTTGAGAAGTCCTGCTCACCATCTTCTCTCCACAAGTTTATGTTTTACCTTGCAAAGAATTCACCTTTCTTCAGCTGGGAAGATTCCAGCAGTCCCTCAACAGAGAGCTCACTAAGAATATAAAAATGTTAGGTTTCTCTGTTTTCATTTGAAATGTATAGTTTTCAAATAATTCATGTGCTGTCTTGGGACTTATTTTCCCACCTCACTTGTGCTTATTTTCTATGGTCTAAAAACTGATGCCTGAAAAGTAAGAAATGTGAGATTAACTAATTCTCTTCTGTGACTGTCTCTCTTTCCACTTAATCTCTCCAGATTTCTTAGTAGTAGTAAGTGCTTTACAGTGCTCTATTGAAGCTGGTAGAAAAGTTCCCTTTTGTTCATCCCTTGTAAGGAGGATTTAGGCATCATTATAAGCTACATTTTATGTCTTCATGCAGTACAAGGCAATGAAATTCACAAGGTCTTTTCAATACTTTTGGAGGATTTTTTTTCCTATTTTTTTTTTTACTGGAAATGTTTGCTTTTGAGATGTGTCAACATCCATAAAATTTCTCTGTGGATTAAAATGGAATGAAATAGAACAAAGGCTTTTTTGTTTCAGAAACAGATTTTTGTTCAAATTTCTGTCGTGTTCTAGGTATTTTTTTATAGTACCTTTTTGTTTGGACGGTGTTTGGTGTTGGTTTCATAGCAAAGTGGCATAATAATAATAGAAATCAGCTGAGGAACAAATTACTGGTCTTCACAAACTTGCGTTGCTTTCCCCCAGTCCAGCCCCTCTGTGTGTGCTGAAGATGAATTACCTGCTCTTTAACCTGTGGAGTTTTTAATGCATGAAAAATTGCTTAGATAAATATTGTAATCAAAAGTATTGTCCTTTCAGTGGCAACTTATCCTGATTTTCAGAGACACTAACCAGTCACAATGCTTGCTAAAGTTGGTGGATGTTGCTTTATGTCCATATATCTCGTGTTAAGAATCTGTTCTTACCTCCATTTTGAGAGACAAGTCTAAATCTCTTCAGACAATCGGTTTCTTAAATGGAGGTGTACTGCAGATTGAGCAAAAAATAAATAAATCATTGTGCTGACTTTGAACCTTCAAATCTCTTCTGGGTGTAATAATGGTGGCATAACATCTGAAGGCTTACTAAAAGCATATTTTTCTTTGTGCTCATTGGTGAATTAGGATTAATTGCTAGCTGAGCTTGCAGTTGATGGGTAATTGGCTCATAGTCACTGTACAGGCTTAAGAGGATAAACTGCAACAATTATTGCTTTGGAAGTTAAAAAAGCAAGTCTCTGCTATGTTTCAGATGAAAATAAAACAGCTAGAGACTGACCCATTGAAGCACTTCATACTTTCCATTGCTAGCAGGAGATCCTCCATGAGGCAGATCCAATGTAATTATCGAGATGACATAAAGAAAACATCTTTGTTTGCCCTGTTGTAATGAGGACAGCTCAGCAGGATTGGTCCTGAGTGTGCTGGCTTCTGACTGGTGTACAGGCTTGTAGGCTGCAGAGTTAGCAGGGGTCTTAGTCGCTTAATTACATGAAGTTGGTTTGGGTTTTGCAAGCACCAGTGACTTTCTTTTATAAAGAGGCAAGAGCTTGTGATATTTAATGCGCACTTTGTATCCTGAAGGTGCTTTACAATTATTAAGCAATTAGTATGAGCACCACTTGGGTGTATTTCTATCACTTCCTACATATGTGGTAGAGATGGATATAATCTAAACCCAAAGATGTCCATTTGCAGATGGAGAAACAAGCAGAAATGTGCTCTTTTGGCATGTCTGAAATCAGGTTCAGAGAGTTAACGATAATATCCGTCTTCTGAGTCTTGGCTTCCAATTCTTGAACACGCATTTTTCTTTTATAAATAGGGATTTGAACATTGTTTGAATTGTGAGAAATGAAAGGATATTTGCACTGCTTTGGTTTAGGTGAGAATATTCAGTTCTTAAAGGTATCTTCTCTGAGAAGTCTCCTATATCTAAAGAGAAACCTGAGAAAAATGGTGTGAGTTACTCTGTGATGAATTCTCTTTCTCACTGTGGACTAAATAGGGAACTAAGGGAGACAAGTCCAATTTTGGGCTCTCCAGCTCAAAAGAGACAGGGAACTTCTGGAGAGTGTCCAGCACAGGGATACCAAGATGATCAGGGGTTTGGAGCGTCTCCTTTATGAGGAAAGACGGTGGGAAGTGGAGCTGTTGAGAAGAGGAGACTCAGGGGGAATCTCATTACTATTTACAAATATATAAATGCTGTGTGTCAGGAGGTTGAGGCATCACTTTGTCCTGTTGTATCCAGTGATAGGACAAGGTGTAATGGAAAGAAGCTGAAACACAAAAAAATTCCATTTAAACATAAGGAAAAACTATTTCACTGTGAGGTGAGGGAGCCCTGGCCCAGGCTGCCCAGGGAGGGTGTGGAGGCTCCTTCCCTGGAGGTTTTGAAAACCCACCTGGACACATTCCTGTGTGACCTGATCTAGGTGGACCTGCTTTGGCAGGAGTGTTGGACTAGATGATCTCTAAAGGCCCCTTCCAACCCTTACCATTCTATGAACTCCACTAATCTTAGATGATGTAAATATGCTCTCCTGACTGTCTTCCTGAAAATGCAAGTATGAATATCTTACAACAGAGCTTCAGCAGTCAACACCTATTACATAAAAGTGTATGACTTTTAAATATGAAAATAGTGTTATATGCTATGAATGTATCAATAATGTCTGTCAAAAAAGAAACTGTCTTGCAGTGCAGTTAAGAACATTTCTTAGTGATCACACATTGACCTTTATTTTTGCATACACAGAAACTGCAAACTGTTTTATAGTGTCTAAAACAGTACTGAGACGTGGTTTATGTTTATATATGCTCAAAATAGTAATTTACTTAGGTATCTCAATGTGTAATTTACTTATCCATAAACAGCCCTTTGAAGTGACACACAACTTTGAATTATCTTTCAAATGCAAAATCCTAACATATTGGAGGTTTTTTCGTTCCATTTCCCAATTGAGATGAAAAGCTGAATTTCTTGTTTGTTAAATAATTTTGTTAATAATACCAAAAAATGTTATATGATGCATACAGTTTAAACAATATCTCTGTCATAGTTTAAAGTAAAGGAGATATTAAGGATTAATATTTATCTCATCAAAACAATGTTCAAAAATTATTACAATTAAATAGGAACTGATAGTAATTAATTTTGACATTGTTCTACATTAAATCCTGCTCACAAGAATTAATTTTTCAAAGTGCTGTATTTTTGGAGGGAAAGTTGTTGTGTTAGGTTTCACCAGTTCCTGTAGAAAAGCACCATTCCCAGATATGTGCATTATTTGAACTGTAAAACATTTCTCTCAATACATGGGGCATTGCATATTAAAAGGTATCAGTCATTGAAGTATTATTTTTTTTTTTCCTTTGCATAAAAAAACCACTTGGATCAAATCACAGAATGCCAGAATTATGGGGGTTGGAAGGGCCCTGCAAAGCTCATCCAGCCCAACCCCTTGTAAAAGCACATTCTCCTGGGTCAGGGGGCACAGGAATGTGTCCAGGGTTTGGAAACTTCCCAAGAAGGAGACTCCACACCCTCCCTGGGCAGCCTGTGCCAGGACTCCCTCACCTCAACAGTATAGAAGTTTATCTTCCTGTTCCGGTAGAACTTTCTGTGTTCCAGTTCATGTCTGTTACCCCTTGACTGGACACGATGGAAAACAGGCTGGCCTCATCCTCTCGATACCAGTCCTTTAGGTATTTTTCAGCATTGGTTTAGTCCCCTCTCAGCCTTCTCCAGGCTAAACAGCTCCCGGTCCTGCAGCCTTTACTCCTCAGAGAGATGTTCCAGTTCTCTCATATGCTCATATATAGCAGTAGAGGTATTCCTGGTGATGTTGTATGAGTAATTGGAGTTGGTGCCTCAGAGGGAGGATCACTTACTAGGAGCAACAAATTTAGAGGAAGTATGAGCCACTGCTGTCTGTGAGGTAGTTGTATTACATAAAATGTTTTGCTCTTCAACCATCTTGCATTCCCTCATCAACCTCAAAGCAGTTAATTTCTTGATTCTGTATATTTTTCTGGGTTTGATTCATGCCGTTTATTAGATGCTTCGTAGTTATTAAGTACTTGTTGCTTTGTTTTTGCTTTGTAATGTCTTTGATAGTCCTTTTATTGAAGCAGAAGATTAAATGATAACGTAAGGATAAAATAAATATGTCGAGATTTTTTCAGATTCACTTTATCATCTGATGACAACCAAACTTGTTCTCAGCAATGGAGAGATGACTGCATTTGTCTCCATTCTGGCCACATCTGCTTTGCAAAAGGAAACTAGGTTTTCTGTAAGAAGGAGGTAGCGTTATGTGGGCAGGAAAAGAAGAGCAGGATACTTCAATAACATTCAAACCTTAACAGCCAGGGGAACAGAATTTCAGGGTATTTGAGTGTGTTTAGCAGGCATTGTAGATACAGTCCTTATGTGCCTCAACCTCTGGACAGAATGAAGGATGATGTGCAGTAAAACCAGTAGATATATGACATAGTATTAAGACTGAATTTGTTAAAGGAGAGGAACTTCTTTGTTTTATCCTCAGTGTCTTCAGAGTAAGTCAACCATAAGAGACAAAATGAAAGACAAAAGGAAGGGAAAAAAGCGAAGATGTACTTTTGTCTCTTTGTCGTTCCTTGTTTTGGACAGCTACTAGGGAAGGACAGAGTTAGAAAAAATATTTGACTTTTGAACAATAATCAGGAAATAAGAAATTCTATATTGTTCTTGGGGTTTTTTGTGTGTGATTTTGTGAAATTTATTTTCTGAAAAATGAGGCATTTTTGTTTTCCAGAGACTAGGAGAAAAAAACCCACTTCAACAGTTTTACACGATTTTACATTTCCTCCTGGCTGATCTTTTCTGTTTTCCCCTCTCTGATTCCTGGCCAAAAGCTGTTTCAGCTTGACATATTGTAAGTGCATTTTCTGTCTATAATGAAATGGAGAAATGTGAATGATGGATGTGCAATAGGTTTGTTCACTCTTTTATGCTTTTCTATTGGTAAGTAAGCTTTAGGTAGCCAGAAATGAACTTGTATTTACTTCAAAGTCATCTTGGTTCCCTTCATTCAAGTTGTATTTAGCACTGTGGGTGTCCTCTTGTCCTAGCAGCAATTCCTAACTCTTGCTCAGAAGATCTCCACTTTCTTCTTTACCTTACTTCTTGTAAATCACTCAAATAAAGTAGGTCATTTCTTTACATGACATCTTTTAAATGTATGATCTTTCCACTTCCACAGGCTGAGTAGTGGATATTGAATGGGCACATAGATACAGGCTACCTGTTACCTAGTAAATTGTCGAATCCTTATTTCTACCCTTGACACTGTTTTCAGCCAACAGTTGTGGAAAGAACATGGTAAATTTAAAGCTTAAGTTGAATTCATTATTTTTGTTACAGCATTTACTGCTTTGTAAACCTACAAGAGGCTTCAATCTTTACCAGAAAGATTATTTTCTCCCTGCAGTAATTAGCAGTATCTTGTCAATTCAACTGTGAGATACTACTTAGGACTGATCACCCTGAAAACTTAAAATGTTCAAAATCCAATGTGAGAATATCCATAATATGGTTCAGGCAGGAGAAACAATTTTGAAATAAGACCTGGTTTATATTGAAGATGCTGATGATTCATACGTTTAAAATAGACTTAATGAGTTATTAATGTAAAAGTTCAGGTCATTAAATGTGCATTTTTCCTCATTCTTCTCTGGCTTTTAAAGTGGATCGTTGCCTTTCTTCTTTCTTACTGAGAATCTTAGAATTCAACACAAAAGATGCTGTCAGGATGCTCTAAATATTAAAAATCTGACCATGTTTACAGTTTTCCATGGGATTCTGTAACAGCATTTACTCTGAGTGATCACCTATTGTTAGATGATAATAATGTCAAGTGAATGTTAAGGTTATAAAAATCTAACAGCTTCAGTAAACATCTTTGCTTGAACATTAGGCATCCATATTTTGACGAAGAAGTGATGAGAGGAAGAAAAGCATCTCAAGAAGAGTAGCCCATGCACCATCATAAGAAGTTATTTCAGTTCTACCTTGGATTTTTTACAGGTTAAAACCTAGAAATGCAAAATCTCATTTGCCGCTCTCCCCAGCTTTTCTGATCACATATTCTTTGCCAACTTCCTTGAGAGATGTAGTATGAAGATTTTAGGGTTTTTTTAGTAGCCGATTATGGTAGAAAGCACATCAGCTAGATGTTTCTAAAGACTGGAATCCAGCTTAGTTTGAAGTGCAAAGCAAAAACAGTTTAGGACCATGCTCCATTGAAGAGACAGGCCCTGTTGCCTGTAGCAACACAACAACTGCATCAAATATGTTACAAATACACAGCCATGCAGTGTTTTCAGTGACTTTTGGAACTGCTGGTAATAGAGGGAGGTCTCCCCAAAGAGTGTTTTGGGACAGTAATGTAATTTGAGTTAGTAATAACAGCTGAATGTATACCAAAGGGAAATTCACAGCGGTATCAAGGAATTTTAGTCTTTTTAACTTATGTATCTAATGTCTAGTGTTGCATGAATACTCATTAATAGAGTGTGCCAAAATACAAGGTTATCTTTACTAGAAGATTTGTACTATTTGCCTGTTTTCCAGGCATTAATAAAAGGAATCATGTGATAGGTGTGAAGACTTAAGAGTCTCAGTGTGCGGAACTGTATGTGGGTAAAAAATACATCCATTTTTTTCTTTATTGATCCAGTCTTAAGGATACAACACTGACAGATCTTTTTCCTTGCCACTCCACAGGTTTAATGGCTTACTTATTTTTACAAGAAGTAATAATGGCATACATTATTAAATTTTAATGTGCAATTAGTATATTTTTATTCCATTTATTTTTCTAATCCATACTGTACACTTAGTATAATTCTGCACTTTAAGAAAGTAATATCAGTATTGTCTGTCTTCACTGGGAAACTGTATTGAGGACAAAAGACATAAAGGATTTACGATCAGATTTACTTGGTGGCATTACAGAAGATATTTATCTCAATCTTATTGCTAGACCTGTAGAAGGATGTTTACTTCAATTCATTTCAATAATTCTATGATAAAACAGAAAAACAACAGAAAGCAAAATAGTTAATTAACTTCATGAACAATTAATATGCTTTTAGGATGCTGTCATATACCACGAGTCAAGTAAATAATATTTAATCTAATTGTGCCCTTATAACAGTCTGAAGGTTCACTCTCTTAATGATCCCCGAGAAGACATAGGATGTTTAAGTGTAGTTGAAGAATGTTTTTGGTTTTCACCCTTTACTGTCTGGTTTGTTGAACAATTATGATGTTTCTGCTCTCACGAAGAGAGTTTCTCCCAGGCTTAGGATGATGGCTAGGGTATTACTGATACTCGAGTAAATTTTCTGCTCTATCTCAGACAGATAACAGCCTCTCTGTGTGAAATCTACAGACTTTTTGACAGCTGCTCTGTGGGTCACTTCTACATGACAGTGCTCTGGAAGAGACTTGGAAAGACCAAGGGTGGTTGATCACTGATAGCAGATGAGTTGCTCTGTAAGACTTACATGATAACAATATTGAGGTCCTTGCCTATACTGCCTGTCCTAACAGAGTGCAATAGTAGAATTAAAATTAAAATAATAATGTTCTCTTGCTGTCCATATTTCAGAGAAGTAAATTTTTCTCCAGATGATAATGAGCAAATACATTTAAACAATGTTTAAATGTGAAAACCTTATGTTTCAGCACTGCTGTTAATTAACGACAAAATACCCTACCAGGCCGAAACCACCATATTTTGGTTAGCAGTTTGGGTTAAACTAGAGATGCCTGGAGTAGATGTTACTGGGGATGTTGTGTATCTGGAAACAACAGAAGTGGATTACAGCTCCATGTCACATATCTTGTTTTCATGTTCTGGACAGTGTTATTCAAAAATAGCATAATTGTTCTACTTCTTCAGTGTAGACTGCTGTACAATTGCACAATCTGGGAGGACTGTCTGATTTACCAGAGGCTGTGCTGCCATTCAGCGGGACCTCAACCGACTTGAGAGTTGGGCAGAGAGGAACCTCAAGAGGTTCAACAAGGACAAGTGCAGAGTCCTGCATTTGGGAAGGAACAACCCCCTGCACTAGGACAGGCTGGGGAGTGATCTGCTGGAGAGCATTTTTGCAGAGAGAGACCTGGGAGTCCTGGTTGACAATAAACTAACCATAAGCCAGCAATGTGCCCTCGTGGCCAAGAGGGCCAATGGCATCCTGGCATGCACAAAGAAGAGTGTGACCAGCAGGTCAAGGGAGGTTCTGCTCCCCCTCTCCTCTGCCCTGATGAGGCCTCATCTGGAGTCCTCTGTCCAGTTCCGGGCTCCCCAGCTCAAGAGGGACAGGGAACTGCTGGAAAGAGACCAGCGCAGGGCCATGAAGATGATCAAGGGACAGGAGCATTTTCCTTGTGAGGAAAGGCTATGGGAACTGGGGCTGTTTAGTCTAGAGAAGAGGAGACTGAGGAGAGACCTTTTTAACATTTACAAATATCTAAATGGTGGGTATCAGGAGGCTGGGGCATCCCTTTTTTCTGTTGTATCTAGTGACAAGGGGTAATGGGATGAAGCTGAAACACAAAAAGTTCCACTTAAATATAAGAAAAACTATGTCAGTGTTCAGGTGAGGGAGCCCTGGCACAGGCTGCCCAGAGGGGTTGTGGAGGCTCCTTCCTTGGAGGTCCTCAAGACCCGTCTGGACACGTTCCTATGTGACCTGATCTAGGTGGACCTGCTTCTGCAGGGGTGTTGGACTAGATGATCTCTAAAGGTCCTTTCCAACCCCCCCATTCTATGATATAACTTTAAAGAAGTGTACAAATTAGAATCACAAGATAAATCTCTTTTATGTTTATGACAGTGTGTGTGTATTCACTAGATCTTTCATACAAGCCCCAGTTTCGAGCTACTTCTTGCAGTGTGCATTGTGTAAGTGACTGACTGCTCATCCTTTCTGTGGAAGAGCTATGAGCACTGTAAATAATAGGCAGTTTACTTGAGTCTTGCTTCCTTGTGTTTGTAACTGGGTTGGTAGTTGCTTCGCTGGCAGAATACCTTCAAGTTGATTTCTTTTGTTTATTGCACTGCCATTTATAGTGTGCTGAGAGAGGGTGGTTCTCAGTGCCTGAATGTAATAACATACCTTATAAAAGAAATGAAACAGTTCATTTTCCTGATTGATTAAATACTTACTATCCAAATGTCTTTTAAGCAAAATTTTTCTGAAGAGCTATTAAATGATGTAGCTGAATGCCGAATGTTGAAAGCATGAGCCTGCCTTCAGTTTAATCACAGGATCTCTGATCTTTTAATTATATTTTAAGGCTTCTTGAAGTGACAAGGTTGATATGCAAAAATAACATGCAGTCACAAAATAACTGCATGTTATGCTTTCCAAAACACTGAGGTAGCTACATTATAATTACTTTTAGAGCCATTAAATGAAAATACACAGCAGTACTCAGGAATATGTGATTACTCAGAGGATTTCTTTATTAAATCCTGAACTTGTATGAAACAATAGGTACCCCTCTCCCTCCCTTTATGCACACCTCACATTTGATAATATTAAATTCTTTCCAAATTTACTTAAGTTAATCCCTGGGGCACATTTGCTCAGAGCAAAGACATGACATCAAGTGATTAAGCATGAACATTAGTTAAGACTGAGTGAGACCATACAGCAGGGAGTAGGGTGCAGGAAAGAAGATATTACACTCCTTTTTGAGATGGAGAATTTCAGCACAGAGAGAGATGCACTTCAACAATGGTATTGTCAGAATTGAATCCCACAGTTGAAGCTTGTTGCCTGAACATTAAACAAACTCTTTGGATCTATTTTGCAAATATCAAGTAGTTTCAATAGGTTATTAATGCACAGAAAAAATACACTCTGCAAGGTTTTCATAGAATCATAGAACGGTAAGGGTTGGAAGGGACATTTAGAGATCATCTAGTACAGCCCCACTGCAGAAGCACGTCTACCAAGATCAGGTCATACAGGAATGTGTCCAGGTGGGTTTTCAAAAATTCCAGAGAAGGAGCCTCTACACCCCCCTTCAACTTAACAGTGAAATAGCTTTTCCTGATGTTTAAATACAACTTTTTGGTTTCCAGCTTCTTTCCATTACCTCTTGTCCTGTCACTAGATAAAACAGAAAAAAGGGATGCCCCAGCCTCCTGACACCAATCATTTAGACATTTGTAAATATCAATGAGATCCTCCCTCAGTCTCCTCTTCTCTAGACTAAACAGCCCCAATTCCTGCAGCCTTTCCTCATAATGAAGATGCTTCAGTCTTGGTTACCCTACGCTGGCCTCTCTCCAGAAGTCTCCTGTCTGTCTTGAGCTGAGCAGCCCAAAACTGGACACAGGACTCCCAATGAAGCCTCACAGGCACAGTCCTGCTTGGTACGTTGCTTCTTCCATACAGGATTTTGAACTCCACTATCTCACGTTCATTGCAGCCAAGCTTGCTTCCAGTCTTCACATCCCCAACCAGAGCCTCTTTCTTTGCTAGCACAAGATCCAGCAGCACACCTTGTTGTTTCCTGTGGTGGTTTAGCCCTGGCTGAGTGGCAGGTGTCTGCCAAGTTTTAAGATGATTCTCTCTCCTAAACTGGACAGGTGAGAAAGAGAAACATAACGAGATTTTTGAGATCAGGACAGCGAGATCGCTCAGCAATTAGCATCATGGGCAAAACAGACTCAACTTGGGGAGAAAAAGTTTTGACTTATTAATAAACTATAAGAACATGGAGATGAGAAATAAAACCAAATCTTAAAACACCTCCCCTCACCCTTCCCTCTTCCCGGGACTCCCCTTTCTTCTCCACCAGTGGCGCAGGGAATGGGGGTTGTGGTCAGTTCACTACAGATGGACTTTGTCACTGCATCTTCCCTAGGGGAGACTTCCTCACACTTCCCACTGCTACAGTGTTGGATTCCTCCCATGGGAGACAGTCCTTCATGAACTTCTCCAAAACAGCTCCTTCCCATGGGCTGCAGTTCCTCATGAACTGCTCCAGGATGAGGCCTACCATGGCAGCAGCTCCTCACACCCTGTCCCAACGTGGGTCACCCACCAGGAGAACAGTCTTTCAAGCATCTCTTTGTTTAAACAAGCCACCCATGTAGCCCTCCCGCTACCAAAAACCTGGCCCAGGCAAAACCACTACAGTTCCTCAGCCACCTGTGACAGGAAGTTGTCATCAACATCCTGTAGGAACCTCCTGGACTGTGTGTGCTTGGCTGAATGGCTTTGCCAGCAAATGTCAAGGAGGTTGAAGTTTCCCATGAGGACCAGGGATTGTGATTGTGAGGCAGCTCTCTACTTTTTATTGAAGGCCTCATCCACTTCCTTCTCTATCAGATGTTCTGTAGCAAACTCCTACAACAGCATCACCTATATTACCCTGCCCCTTAATTGTCACCCACAATCATTCAACCTACTCCTCATCCCCACCCAGGTAGAACTCAATGCACTCTATTTGCTTTCTCACATAAAGAGAAACAACCTCCTCACCTCATTGACTTCACTTTTCTGAACAATAATCAGGAGTCAAAGTAGGACACTTCCTTGCTGAAGGACAAAGGCATCAGTGGAAATTTGAAATGCCAAGCAGCATGTCTGCAAGAAGGGTATCTGTTCCCAGAGAGGCTCAACATGACTGTAGCAATGATCTGTGGTAAAATGTATAGCGAACTAAGGAAGAGATGTATTTGCATCTAAAATCTCAGCTTTAACATCGACATTTCCTCCTCTTTATTCTCATTCTTCTTATTAATATTATGTCTTCTAGCATCTGTTTTACAAAAGAGTGGAATCACCTGTGGGAACTGCAAGGACAATAATGCATTGAGCGTGTCTGGATGTGCATAATACTATGCAGTCTGCATGCAAAATTGACACAGAAAGCGAAGACAATTTTGCATTTTGTGTGGTACAAGAGTGAGTCAGAAGAGATGTTTAATAATGAATATTATCAGAGACAGAAAGAGGAAAAATTATGAACACAGACAAAGAAAGTTTTTAAAAGGCACACTGTGAAGTAATTTATGTGAATGCGGTTTACTGAGGGACAGTTTTCACCTACAGTCCTTTAAGTGTAAGAGACCTAAATCAGTGTACCAGGTAGGTGGAAGTAATAGCTGATAGCAAACACAGCACAGGGTTGCATTTGCTCTGAGTGATGGTTTGGGCACTGCAGAGTAGTCCAGTAAGCACAGTTAAATGGTCATGCTCAGCATTGAAAGAAATGCACTGGAACCTGTCTGTATAAGCAGAGCTCTGAGAAATTCTTTCTGTGACCTCATTATCCACTTTCATCAAATCGCCCAGGTATAGATGACCTCTGTTTTTGAATAGTGTATGTAAGAAAAAATGATGGGATTTGAAAATGAGAGCTTGGTTTCCTGTCTTCACCCAATCTACAGAGCAAGTTATTTGTCTTGAGGGCAATAAAGAGTTGGAAAATATTTTAAAACTTATATATTCTGGAGAATGTTGCTGACAAAGAAGATAGAATGTGTTACTGTAGTAGCTGGCAGTCTCAAAAAGAAAGATAAGTAAAAATGTTCCTTGAATTACAAGTTTTTTTGTTAGAAATGGCAGAGTTAGCTGGAAGATTAATTGCTTTTGGCAGTAGCCAAATTTTTATCCATTTTGGAAGGAAGAACAAATGTATTTCTATTCTTATACATTACCATGACTATTGAGAAAGTTTTTTACCCTTCTCTGAGCCTGACACACAATGTTTACGTGATTTCCCTAAAGCAAGAGTAGGTCATAGCTGCAAGTTTCTAAAGTTTACCATTGCTATGAACGTTAGAAGCCTCATTCTGCTTTTAGAAAAATGAAATCTTAGAAAAACAATGTAGAAAAAAGATTCGTCCTTTTCTGATAGTTCTTTTAAATCACTACATTATTAAGTTAAACAGGAACTGAGGTATATATTGTATTATGAGTTTTTTTCAGCTTGAAATATTTTTCCCAAACTTTCCTTCAGTTGGAGTAATTTAAAAAAAAAAAAAAATTTCCCTTGCCTAGTATTCTCGCTGCACATTATTATTTACCAAACAGCAATATTTATCTTGGTGGCATACAGGACACAGATGAAGGCAGTTGCTGCCTGTCTCTGTTAAGCCAACAGAATTCCAACAAGGTTTCCTTTATATTTTCCAACATACAGAATGTGTGCAGTCTCTTTATTTAGATTCAGAAAAAGCTCAGTCTGTAACAAGTGGTGCTGTTGGAATTAAATGCTTGAGAATTCTCTTTTTTTTTTTTTCCCTCTCCCCAGTTAATGATATTTTTATTTTCTTTCTTCTGACTTTGACTGTTGAATAAGACTGTTTGATTGCTTCACCATTGACAGAGGACACCCCTTTTCTCTCGGACATTGTTAAGAAACTTTAGTAACAGAGAGATTGTTCTCACCACAAATACACAGATGTTTTTCACAGGAATTCTTAAGACTGTGTGTGAATTTTCATCATATTGCTTTTGCTGTTCTTCACTGTGGCAAATCGATGCCTTGTGGCAGCAGCAGCAGCAGTGGATCAAAATGTCCATGAAACTGAGTGGCCTTGGCTAGTCTGATAGTGTGATTAGTCTGCTGAAAGAGAAGTGTTTAACAGAGCAATTGTTCATTCTAGATTCAGTCAGAATAGTATTCTGACATTTCTAGCTTTAAAAAAAAAAAATCCTTAATGACCAATACCCTCATTGTTTTGTTTTATTCTGCATACAGAACAAAAGAGGGGAATAAGACATCAGCAACCTCGTCCTTAGTGTGCAGACTGAGACACAGCTCTTGCAGCTGACTGTGAGGTGACAGGTGCCTGATCATGCAAGCAGCACAAGGGTGGCTGGAGCTGACACTGCATATGGAGCTGTCTGCTAACTGCCCAGAATTACAGGCCTCTGTTTATGAGCATGGCCTCCCTTGAGGTTTGTTTTCTAATTTTAACAGGAGCCGCTCAGTTGAGGCTGACAAAATTCAGCCAGAGATACAATAGCAAGATGGATAACGTGTAATCAGAGAGCAACACTTAGGGAGAACCTGTGGTGTCCTCATGCCAGCATAACGACCTTGTGTTTATTAAAATAAATATCCTCGAGCAAGACAGTGCCAAGGAGTTCAATAACAGAAATATTTTTCTGTCCTCCTGCTGCTGAAGGACCAGGGTCTGAAGGTGCCACCTCTAATTGAAAGCAGTCTGCATGCTCATAACAGATAAAAGGAATTTATTTGTTTATGACAAATAACTGCATGCAGAGTACACGGGGAAGGGGTGATGTAAGGCAAAATTGAGATAAATTTTCCAACTGTGCTGAGGAAAGGTAGCAAAAATTCTGTGATATTATTGTAAGTGATGATGGTAAAAATAAGAAAATAAAAATGAGTCAGGGTGGTTTAAAGCAGTATCCTGGTTTATAGGTAGGTTTATTGTTCCAAGGACACTTTTATACAGCATCTTCAAATGTCTGTGGGTCTGGTAGGAATATGAGCCGTGTAAACTTGACTTACCATGTGAGACCTGAACTTGCAAAACAGGATGCTAAGTTGGTTACCAGTGGTCTTCTGTTCTTAATGTTATCTCCACCCTTGGATATATTCCAGATACTTAAAGCCAGATGCATGTGGTCCTGAGTAAATTGTTCTAGCTGACTGTGTTTTGAGACAGGGATTGAACTTGGATGGTCTTCAGAGGTCCTTTCCAATTTCAGCTGTTGGCTCACTCTGAAATTGACAATGTATCCTCTGTTCTCCTAAAAATACCCCTGCAAGGTGGAAAATTCTAGAATTACAGAGCTGATAGAATTGCTGAAGATAATGTGGTCACCCTGTTGATGCAGGATGCAATCAAGTATGCTTATGTCATTCCAGATCAATGGTTATTCAGAAAGACTTGAATCTATGGAATAACCTGGCAGGAACCTGTTGAGCTGCTGCTCAGTGTATGGCCAGCTTAGATCAGGTTGTTCAGTGCTTTGTTCACTCAGATTTTTAATATCTCCAAAGATGGAGATACTACAACTTCTCTGGGCAACCAGCTGTGTGGTTTTTTTTTTTCTCCCTTTCACCTAAGCAGACTAACCTTGTTTGCAGCTTGTGTTAATCTCCTTTCATCTATCACTGGCACTGTTGAGGAAAGTCTGGTGCTCTGTTCTTGACTGCTCTCTGGTAGGCAGTTCAGGTAAGATGGCCCAGGAGCTTTGTTAAGACTGAACAGTCCTAGTTTTCAGCTTCTCCTCGTACATTTAGAGCTCCTGGCTCTAAATCATATTGGATTCGCTTCAGTACATCAGCGTCTGCCTTGTAGTCTGTGCCTTACACAAGAAGTACACATGAACAACGGCTGAGTCTCACAACTGCTTTAGAGGGAAATACTCACTTTCCTCAATCTGCTGGCTGTCAGGTGCCTAAGACATCCCCATGTGCAGCTGGCATGGGTTCCTCCATCCCAGTGGCAGGTCTTTACATTTGCCCTTGTCAAACTTCATTAGGTCCCTGTCAGCCTGTGTCTGTGGCATGCCAAAGTTCCTCTGAAGGGAGTAATTCTGGGAATAGAAGCATGACACTTTCCATATTACTTTTTTGCTGTAGTATTTTTCACATGGTTAGATTTTTTATTTTTTTTTCCTTAGGAATAACTTGTTTTTTTTTTCCTTTTGATGCAGTGTAAATCTGTTACTATTGGTCGTGTAATCCCTAGGCATGGAAAATCAATTCATGCTATCCTCTTTGCAGCAGGTCTTTATGTATTTGGAAACTTATCATGACCTTCTGTTTTCTGTTTTTCTGTCCTACTCCCCTTTTCACAAGTCGTATTTCTTTATAAATTTTCTTGTTTTCTCTGGATTTTGTGCACCTGACCCTCATCTTTATTGAAATGCCTAAAATTTGACACAATATGCTACGTGAGTCTTTATCCTTGATAAGTCCAGTAGAGGATAATTTCCTACCTTTTACGGACTGTGTATTACCAGATACATCCCAAATACAATTTACCGCTTTTTCAACAGCATAAAATTATGTTTAGCTCCTGAACCATGAAAACTTCCAAATCCTTTTCTGTGAAATCATTTTTCCAGACTGCATTTGTGTAGCAGGTTACTGACCCTAGATTAAGAATATTGTTCATGTTTGTGGATAATTTGGTTTGGTTCGCTTTGTTTTTTTCCAAAGCATAGTTCCACGTTGTCACGATAACTTTCGGTTCTAGGTTTGTCCTTCCAACTGGCTGTCACGTTTTATCTTTCAGCATTCTTGTCATTAATGAAAACACTGTGTAGGCCTGAATCAATAGGGAACTTCAATAGATGTATTTCTTCATTTTGATGAAATGGCATCGGTAATAACTTTCCGAGAATTGTTCTCCAAGCAGCTTTGCCTCTCTGATAATCTGTTTTCATCCAGACTGAGTTTTCTCCCCTGTTTATGAGCAAATCAGATGAAGCAGCTCTGAACTCAAATGGTATATGAAACCTCCATAAAACCTTTTCTCTGTCAAAGAAAGAAATCACTAGCTTTTACTCATATAATTGTTGGGATTTTTTCACAGTATTTTTCTGAAAACTGAAATTTAGTTCAAAATCTGAAACTCCTCTCTTGTTCCGGAGTATAGAAACCATATTTTCCCTCCTCTGGTTCCACCCTTGTGCTATGTAGAAATACTGTCATTAAATGAGATGTCAAGCTTCAGAAAATTGTCACAGGGCACTGTATACGTTGCTGAGCAGTCTGTTTTGCACGCTATTCATTTCCCAATAGCCAGCTATTTAATTAAATTCCTTACTTATCACAAGGTTCAATGCTTTCTGTTCACTTAATCTTAGTTTTGTGATCTGTACTGGGCAACTAGGCCCTACTAGAGGTCTGAATACCTTTATATGAGTTGATTGGTATGCAGTCAGCTTAGATGCTTGCATGAGAGCTCATTGTCCTTCCATTGTTCCTTACTGTGAACACTTCACTTCCTAAATTTTTAGGGTTAGTCATAGTTTTTCTGCCTGTTACTTTTTCTATTACTGTCTCAGTCATGAAGAGGCTTATAATTTGTTAAGCAAGATATTTTTTAATCTATGTTGTCATGAAACACCATCCTATGGCCAAAGGAGCCAGAGCTTTTCAGTTGTCTTCAGGATGCATCTGCTTTAAACTAAACTCTCTACCTTATCCAGAGAGGACTGAAAACCCCAAAGCTCATTGCATCACCTCTACTGTTTGCTTTATATGCACCTTTTATCTCCTTAGAGATATCCCAGGCAACATCAGCATCCACATGATTTTTTTATATATTCACCAGATTAATTCAGTAACTTTAGAGGAAATTTTCAGATGCAGGCTTCTAAATATCTCCCAAAGCTTTTTGTAGGTTGCATGAAAAACATTTCAAAATGGTGTTTTAAGAGTCAAAATAGGCTAATTTCAAAAGGAACTGGAAAGCAAATTTCAATCTGATTGCTTTTCCACCCTGGTTTTCTATATGGCTCCATATTGACTGTGGATACCTGCCAAGCTAACATTTGGCTAGGTCACCTCATCAATAAACAATGTCCTTCCAGGAAACCACTTTAATTCAATTAATGTGGCAAGTCAAGCTAGATCAGAATTGAAATTCAGTAGATATTTGTATTGCAGAGACATTTGTTAATTACATACAGTTTTCCATAAGGGACTCCATCAGTGAAAGGCTTTAAAGGGGAAACTAAAGTGTCCAACTGTAATCAATCCATCAATGTACCTTCTGTGAAGTTACAGGTAATTAACAGTACATGTGTCTGATATGCCATGTGGAATCAAAAACATTTATCTTTTGGAGGAGGGGAAAGCAGTCTAGTGAATGGTGTTTAAATGGAACTTCATCTCTGAAAATAAACCGCAAATAGCAAATGTAACTGAAGAAATACTCACACTTTAAATGAAGTAGGGCCAAGATAAAACTCTGTGACTACATGCAGTAATGGCTGAGGAAGTAGTGGAATTTAATGTAAACCAGTTAGATAACTTGAGTTAATAACTTACATCATGTATGTTTGTTAGTTGACAGTGTACGTACAATTAGATGAATCTTGGTAGACGAGAGCCATAAATTGCTGAAGGAGCCACTAGTTAAATGTTTTGTATATTCCATCATTAGGTGAAACAGCAAATATAAAACATTTGATGTCTGAATTCTAAATTTTTGCAAGAAATGTTGACATGGTTAAAGGTATTTTGCTTCATGTCTTATCTCATGTGATCTTGTGATGTTTCCTTATGAACTTTCTATTGCATTGAAAATGGCCTCTCTCCCACAACTATTGTTGGGTTAGAAGGCAAATGTCCACAAAGATCTTGAAGGTGATAGTGCTTTTGTGTACAAGATCAGTGTTACTGTTTTATAGATTAATGTCCAGATTAGGTATGCATTCAGAGAAGGGTTTCAAGAACAGCCAGTCACCTGGGAACCATTACCAGTGAAAGACTTCAGAAACTGCATGTTCAATTTATTAAAGTCATGATTAAGAGGTGATCTCATAATAATTTCAAGTATGTCCTGAGGAAGAGATTGCACATAGTTTGCTCTTTATCAAAAACTTGCCAATGCAGCCTCGCGATTCCAACATGAAACAAAATGAGGCTAGAAATAAAGATAGAGGCAATCATTCTTTACTAGTGGTGTCCACTCAAAGCTCTCAAGTGTTTGCAGGGGAGAAAGTAAGACCCACTGGCTCCAGTCTTCCAGGTGTGCTAGTTAACATATTTTGATGATATAAGTAATGTAACCAAGTGTCAGTAGCTCTTTCAAGAACACTGGGAACAGTCTCACCCTTTTCAGCACTTGCTTTCTTAGCCTTGCTGTTTCCATACATCTTCAACTGAAGATGCAACTCTTTGAAACATAGAGCATTTAATCAGTAACAGACGTTTGCTAAAATCAAGTTGGAGTGCTTGGTAATACTGTGGGATTTATAGCCCATAACAACAGGCAGGTGCTCAGACAGCTTTATTGATGTGTTTTGGTGTTGTGAAGTGAAGAAACCTCAGCGGGAGAGCAGGGACCTGCTTCTGTTTACTGTGATGCAGTCTCCTAAGGAACATACTGCAGTTCTGAATTTGGGTGGTTTTTATTGACGCAGCTGCTACCTGAACGAGGTCTGAATTGCAGCCACCAAACTGATTTGTTTTGTTTGAAACTCCACAAATAAAACATAAAATAAGATGGGGAGGTGGTGGCAATACCTTCCTGCTCCGTTCAACTGTTACTGCTGTGGGGAGATGTAAAAAAAGAAGCCGATATCCAAGAAGGTGGCTGGCCTGCCATGATCACACTTAGGAGCGTGGCACATGCAGTCAATACAAAACATGATTATGTTGTGTTTTGTGAATCCTACATGGTAGCAGGAAAAAATAGCTGTTTGTCATCATTACACTTCTGCCCTACCAGTGGCAGGGCTGTCATCCAGAGTGATTACCCCAGTGCAACAGGAACTGCAACAGAAGGGCCGAAGTAATTTCAGTAGCTAGAATGGAAGAGTAACTTTGTTGAGGTGGTTTAATGACTGATTTTAAGGCAAGCTAGCATTGTGTAGGGGAATAAAGATTTTTTTTTTTTTCCTCCTAGGATGGCTTTTCTTTGAAGCTGTTTGCTTGATAGTAATAACGTGTGCTGCTGCTATTTTTTATCTAAATACATTCTTGATTTTGGTGGTTTTTTTTTTTTTCGGCATTGTGATACTTAACAAAGGCAGTTATTGTAATTTTAGACAAATTTAAAAAAATGTACTCTTAAATAAAAAATAGGATTTTTTTTTTTTTTTTTTTTTTTGCAGAGCCTCGAATTCAGACAATCTGTCATTTTTTGGTCTTGAAAAAAAAACAATTGAATTGAAATGATCTCTGGAGTAACCAGTGTGCTTTCTGGGGCTGTTATAGCACTCAGTCCATGTTTGTGCGCGTGAGTTCTAACAGCTCCTCCATATATAAGCCCTTTTTATCCCTGAAAACTTGCTTAACTGTCTCTAGGAGTTTGTGGTTGTAAAGCACAACGGACTCAGTTTCAGACATAAGAAGAGACTTGGACCTTGAAATACGTTACTTTAATGTCATATAATATTTAGTAAGCTTGCGAATGTAATGAGAATAATAATGTTGGAACAAAGCTGTGCTCAGGGCTCAGGTTCATGGATTTTATGGAAGAATAAGCTCATCCTGACACTTATGAGATTTCAGTACCTCTGCTGCATTATTTCAAAGCAGACATATGTTCTTAGCTGCTAATTTGCAATGCAGATGAAAGAGTGCTTCAGCAGCAAGACTTCAGTCCTTTTGCCAACAGCTTAAATTTTCATTTAAAACAATGTTTAAGAAGGGTTCAGAAGATAATGTAGCTGAACTCATTAAGGGAAGACTGCTGTGTAATACACAGGACATTCTAATTATTACCACTAACTACAGAGAAAAGTAAACATGAAAAAGGTGTATTTTCAAAAATGTCTGAAATCAACTAAAGTCAGACTAATGCAAAGTGGGGAGATCTCACCTTCTTGAAATAATCAGTAGAATCTATTAGAAAAGATCTTGTATATTATGTTATTAGGAAAATAAAAGATCTTTTAATAGAGAATGAATCATGTTGCCTTGCAGCTGTAAGCTCAAGGTGTGGTGCTTGGATTTAGAGACAACTAGAATTTGTTAAAGTCTGAAATAAAATGTGACCTAACAGACGGTAAGCATGTGTAATGCCATTTATACAGAACAATTTCTTAGAGCATAGGTTGCTTTTTAAGGAGATTTTTTAAAAAAATAAAAATCTATAAGTAACGAATCTCTCTCCAAAACAAATCTTTCTTCAAAAAAGGTCCTTCATCCCAGATGAAGATCTGCTTACTTCTGGTCACAGACAGGAACGAGATCTCTCAGGTTGTTTCAGATAAACCATTACAGGGATGAATCTTGTATAACTTATGTGCATATGCACACGTATAATGTATGTAATATAAAAACAATTCTATATATAAAAAGCATTACAGGACAAATGAGGTAGGAAGGGACCTCTGGAGGTCAAGCTTCCTCATTAACATCAGGAGAACTTTGTGGCTGGACTAGGTTGCTCATGGCTTTACCCAGCTGAGCTGTGAAATCCTCCAAGGACACCAAAACAGCAATTTCTGTGGGCAACCTGATCTGATGCTTGATTGTTCTTGTGGTGAAGTCAGAATGTCTCTTGTTTCAACTTATTTCTATTGTTATTTAACTTCCTTCCTTGCACCACTGTGAAGATACCCTCCTGTAGGAACTGCCCCCGCCACCCTCCAACCCTTAAGGCATTTATTCTCTAGTCTGACCAAGCCCAGTGCCCTCAATTTCTCTTTTAATAAGTTAGGGCAAGTGACCCCAGCCCCAACTATCTCTGTAACCCATCACTAGATTTCCACCAGTTTATTCTTTTTCTTTTTTGGATTGGGGAAAAAAAAAAAAAGTTGTTTTCAGTAACTAAAACCCAACAGATCCTGTGTTTGTGTCAAAGTCCTGTTGTAACACTCTTTGGAAATATTTTGACTCTGACTCCAATTGTTTGGGGATACGCTGCATTGCACTGAAGCCGTAAGACTTCCTGGAGGAAAGAGCAGACTTGGCAGTTTGCCTCTTCTCATCAGATTTCAAGGGAGATCTGAGAATGAAATATAAAAAGGGATGACATAGGAAAGATTTCCCCCTCCCCTCTGCTGGAAATCCTACCATATGGTACCTTTTCTAATTTTGGTTTTTTTTTGTCTTAGGGTAAAGAAATTCTTCTTTAGAAGTTATTTGAATCACAATTTTTATTTACTCAAGACTGCAGAAACACATCCTACTGTGATCTAGTCATGTACTGTGGCTTGCCCTGTAAAAGCTTAGAATCTGCTTATTTTAAGGCAAATTTATTTTGATGTAATTATAATTGTCTTTATGTCAAATTGTTGATAATTAGCAGAGGAAGTTTGATTGTCCAGTCTGAAAGCTTAAAGCCACCTGTGGGGTAGGACAAAAGAAAGTAAAAAAGATATGTTTGCCACCTTAGCAACAATCAAACTTTTCCTCCTGACCCCCCTAAGAAACACCAACTCTCTGTCCTCTCCTCCTATAGCTTTAAGAAAATGAGATTGGAAGCATGAGCTGTGGGATATTCTGCACTGAACTGAAAAGCATATTTGCTGGTGAAACTGAGGCCTCCACAAGAAATCTGCATGTGCACGCAAGGGTATCTTTTTAGGAACTTTCTCTAAATTGAATTTAATTGGCAGTCTTTTATACAGAACACACCATGAAAATCCTTACTGGTGGTTGTATTCCATGGAGATTTTTGTCCTTGTTCTGTTACAGAAAGTATAGTATGAGGAGGGAGAAGTTTTTTCAAAATGGTACAAAAATCAATACTGCTACAGTATCAGGAATGGAAAATGGAGTAATTCAGTTTCTTACTGAAGAATGTCAGTTGTCCAAGTGTTTAATACTTATGATTGTCATTATTAATAAAAGTAGTACTTTTGTCATTGCTTTTAAATAAACCTATGCTTTTATTTTCAGTATCTTGAAATTGTCATTCTGTTCTGATACGAGTAATATTTCAAGAAGTGACAATTTTGGAAGTTTACCTTGATCACAAGAATACCCCTGCCTCTCCCCCCTGACTTTCATCCTGCTAAACACTCTGTATTTAGAGCTGCCTGTTCTCATGGGTTATGTTTCTAATGTCATTTTGAGTAGCAATCCAGGAGCATTGCCATTCAAAAAAAAAAAAAAAAAAAACACCAAAAAGGGGAAAACTGATCTCAGTAAATGCAAACCTAATGATATTAATGCCAACACATACCTATAGTGAGATATCCAGGCCTAAAGTCATCAAAGGAAAACCACCTTTTTATTTAATAATTGCAGATATCATACAATACATGTAAATTCTGTATATACCAACATGATACCTGCACACAAATATAACTCTATTAGATTTTTATTAAAGCATATATGTATCTAGGACTAGATAAGTCCTGGGGAAACTGAGTGTTCCACTGAGACAGTGAGTGACTGAGGTGTTCAGTGGGAGTCGGGCTGCTGCAGTACCTTGAACTCACAAACAGCTGTGTGGGAGCATTACGAGAGTGTGCTTGAGGGGAGAGAATACACAAGCTAGCTCTGCACAAACTAACCTCTCCCCTCTAACATGACATTTTTAGTTTAGGAAAAGGAGGGGAACAAAATTAGTAAGTCTGGATTCTTCTTACAATGATACAGTGGAGACCACTCTCTCTTCTACCCCCTTCCTTGCTCTCTTTTGCCCTATTTTTTTCTATACCATCCTTAATGAACCATAAATTTGATTTAATTTCATTCTCAGTATTGTCTCAGTATTTGTGGTCTTGCAACATAAAGGTGGAGGCATTTTTACCATTATTACAACTGTAGGTTCCAGTTTTATTTCATGTGAGTTATGTTCATTGACACCAAAGCAGGCAGATGTTTTGGGAACTTTCTGTGGCTTCAGACTGCCACTGAATGTGATACGGATTTCAGAACTCTAATGAGAAAAAAGCATAGAGTTATTATAGAGAAAAAAAAATAATTAGCAAAGCTTTAGGGAAGCTGTGCTGAGGTAATGTGTGTGTGTGTATATATATATATATTTGAACACCCGTAAGCTTTTTACTGTAATTTCTTTCATAACTTAAATGAACAAAAAAGTTTTAAAATAATGTATTGACTTTTCATTATAGTACTATTATTGTTCCTTTTTTGGGGGAGGCTTGTTTACTTTTTAGTAGGCAATAAAACATCCTAAGTCTGGTTTTCCTTTTCAGGTTTTCTCTTGAAGTCACTCTGATAACTTAAAACCATAAAACTTGAGTAAGATGCTGTGTCTTGGTATTTTATAATGATTTCTCATTCTGGATGTTATGATCTAGCTCCACTATGTTGTTTTGATGCAAAAAGCAGGCAAAGTGGCAAGAGGGATGAACAAAGATCTGCAAGGACAACTCAGGGAGAAGGCAGAAATCTATGAGAGGTAGAAAAAGAGCCTGGTTTCTTGGGAAGAGTATAGGAGCTGCTGTGCAGCTTATAGCAAGTGGGCGAGAAAGCAACTCAGTGCCACAACTATCATTTTAAAACACATATATGAAATGACTGTGTTACTGAGTGCCACAGACACAGGATATACAGGGTGCTGTTTGTTTCCACTGCTGCTTTCTTGAATTATTTTCTTATCCCCAATTCAAAAACTGTCATGCATTTTTATTAAGAAAAAATTCTCCTTCTCTGTAATTTTATGAGCAGTTCATACCTAACTTTTAAGATGTCAAGAAAAAATATTTATTTAACCATGTTAATTCTAGGAAAATGAGTATAAACTTTTCCTGTACGTGCTGTTCACCTTGAATTTTAAGTTTGGACCTGTGGTGTGGAATGAAAAATATGGGTGTAGACAGTACATATTAAGTGCTCATTGCACATCCTGAGGGTGACATAATCATCCTCCAGTATGCAACAAATAGAACTACTTTCAGCAGCTACTGTTCTCTTTGTTGAAGTATGCTTCCTTTGCATTCATTGTCTTTGAAAAACTCCGGATTCCAAAGTGCTTGGAGTTTTTATCTTTTTTTTAAAGTTGTTATTAGCAGTCAGTCTGCTCTTCTTTGCTGACCCAACAGCAAACTGGTCCTCAGCCACACAATCCTATCTTTGCCTCTTTTTTATGCCAGGATGACCGTGTCTTTGTTACTCCAGACACCTTCAAAGCATCAAAATTTACCTGCATCCTTGAAACACTTTCCTCTCCTACTTCTTGTCTTGTGGAGGGTTTTTCCCCTTTCACACTTTAAGAGAAGTTGTGGTCTTTTTTTTCTGCTTGAAATCCCTTTTATGAATTACCTTAAAGATAGAACATGTTCTGAAACTTTCTTATAAATATAAACTGTTCTCATTGCACTGTGTTCATTCTAAATCATGCATTTTGGGGAGATTCTTTCAAATTCTCTGACAAAATAGTTTTGACAGGAAATAAAATGGTACGATCAGAGCTATTTCTGCTCCAATTAATCTTAACATTAGAAGGTGTTTCACAGAGAGCTACAGAAGTGAAAATTCATCTCTGTGGGAATTGTCAATTACCATCAACACTGTAGCTGGCTAAGAAACTGCTACTAGGGCATATAAAATTAAATGGAAAGAATCTTTTTCCTGACCTTCAAACAGCTTAGTGCTGCTTGCTTCCAGTAAAAACACACTTAACGTATTTTTATAGAAATAAATTAAAAAATGATGAATTTAGGCAGACTCAAGAAATATCTTAGCCATGAGGAGAGTTATTAGGTCACAGGACACTGAAATTTCTCATAACTTTCATATTTATCCTATCACTGCACTGGTCAACGGACAAGAAAATATATTCTTAGAGACAGGATTGACCAGAAAAATAGTATCACAGGAACTGAATTGGTCTGTTGACCTTCTGTATATACGTTCTAATCTTCTGTAAGGAATTACTTGTTGCTGCACTGCTGAGGCCAGCAGCTTGTGGTCATCTGATGTATATAGGGTCTCTGAATACTGGAAAAGTTTTGTCAATTTGCAGGAGTAATAAACTTCACACTATCCCCCATTGCCCATCCATCTTGTCACATGCTGTACTGCTTTGACTTCTTCATACCTAATCCCTTTTGAAATGAAACACATCCTTTTGCTGCTCCTGTACCTACTTACGTTGGCTAAAGAGAATGGAGTGTTTGTGCTCCTTGGTGTTGTTCTGATTCTGCTTAAGGAGTTTATTGTGATGAATGAACTAAAAATCCTGGTAACAAATTAATCTGATATAAAGATGTAGTTATTTTAAAGATTTATCTGGAAGTTGAGAGTAACATGGAAATCAGAAATTGAAAAACACTGGAAGCTTGAGTTTGTTTTTATCTTTTGTCTATAATCAACAAATAGATATAAATTCACACATAGCAGACCAACAGTATGGGGTGGTAGGGGATATCAGTACAGTTGTAGTCAGATACAGAGAGAAACTAGCAAAAAAACAGCCTTCCCAAACTAGAGACTTGGAAGCTGATGTCACCCAGGCACATATTTATGGTTCTCCTCAGTATCTAAATTAGTATCCTTCCATTTTCAGGTAGGAGGAGATCCTTTCATCATGAGCAGGAGACAGAGAGTAGAGTGTTGAGCTTCTGTGTGAGCTTTTAAAAAATAGCTTGAAAGATGAGGCAGGAAAGTGTTGGGACTGAATGTGTTGTATTTGCCAACTAGTTGATGCACATTTGTAGCTTGGTGTGCACAGGAAGTTAGTCACACGTGTTTAAAGCTGTGGTGCCCAAGCTTTGAATCAGAAGACTCCTGGTTGAGATCTTGGTTACTTCTACTGAAGGACTAAGCATGTCTTAAGAAATCAGTTTTCTCTTGTGGGTTGCAACTGCCAGGATTACAGGTTAGTCACTGTAAAAATGTGCCTCAGAATACAAATTTACACCCTTGCAGCACTGGCAATGAGAATTACTGGCATACTGTTGTCATGGTTTTGTGTGGAGCCAATTCTAGTCAGGGGGAAGGGGCTGTAAAGATGGCTCTTCTAAGGAGTTGCTTGAAACTTCTAGGGCTGAGCCAATTGGGCACCTCCATGATCACTTTTTAAGAAGAAGCCCAAAGAAGAGGACTCTTCCTATTCCTTCTTGCTTATCTTCCTTCTTTTTCGGCTGTTGGTGGTGCAAGGAGTTGGAAGAGAGAGAAGTGATCATGCAGACCCCAAGGTCAGTGAGGGAAGAGAGGAGGAGGTGTGCTGGAGCAGAGACTTCCCTGCATCCTGCAGAGAGGACTTGTAAAGCACAGGCTTGTTTGAACTTTGTTAAAGGCCCCACACCAGATACAGTAAATGTGCCCAGAAGAGGCCATGTCCCATATGAGGGATCCTGTATCAGCAGAAGCTGCAGCTACTGGGAAGAACCCACACCAGAGAAGGACTATGTCCCATGGGAGGGACCATGTATCGGAGCAAGAGAAGAATGCAAGGAGTCGTCCTCCTGTGAGAAGAGAGAAGCAACAGGGCACATCTGTGAGAGACTGACCACATTCCCCATTCCCCATCCCCTGAGCCATTGAGAGTGGAGGAGGTAGAGATATTGGGAGCAGCGAGCTGGGCCTGGGAAGAAAGGAGGAATGGGGGACGGAGATCTTAAAGTGCTGGTTGTAATTTTCTCATCATCCTACTCCCTTTTTGCTTTTTCTTCCATTCTGTTTCCTGTAGGTAGTAGAATAAACTTTCCTACTTTCCTCTCTAAGTCGAGTACTGGAGTCTGTTTTGCCTGGAACCATAATTGGCAGTGAGCCCTCCCTGCCCTTGTCTCAATCCACAACATTCTTGGCTATCTCTTTTCCTCCCATCCCGCTGATGCCTCTGTCATCGTAAGGAGGATGGATGGGTGGCACCAAGCACCACTGTCATGGTGCTTCATTGCTGACTGGGCAAAACCACAACTGTGACATTAAAACTGTAGAGTTTAGAATGTGTGTCTGTTTGACTAGTTGTGCTGCCATTATAGCACTGTAAGTGAATCCATGGTCTGATGTTTGTTGCTTTCAACCATGGTCAAAAGAAAGCATTACTCAAAACTGCTGTGTTCTGCTGCCTGACTTTTGAGCAAACACAACTGTCAATAATTCTACAGTCTCAAAATATACCAGAATTCTCATTCTTTTTACTAGTATTATTCCAGTTTATCCCCTTGAGGCAGTAAGAAGAGAATGAAACAGGGTGGAGTGACTGATACCTGTTATGCAGTTAAAATTAATTCCTAAATATTCTTAAGGCTTTTTTTTCATCTTTAAGATATTCTGGATTAAATGCGGTAGGTGTGAGGAGATTGGAGCTCTGTTTCACTGATTTGCTTTTTTTCCTTCATTTGTCACTGTGTCAAACTGATCCAATTTCCAGGATTCCTCTCCTCACCCACCATAATAAATTAATCTTAATAAAAACTACTAATTATAAACAGCTCTGATTTCGAGGATTCTTTAGTTTTAAAATAATTACCAAGTAATTCCCATTCATTTCTATTTTGCTGCTTTAATCTGACAGTGTTGAGTCTTTCATTTCAGTTGTTCTTCATTTTACTCATTTTCATGGTTTTAATCCTTGAATTTGTATCTCATTTTCCCCTTTTAAAACCTGCTTGTTGCATGTGTACTAAAAGTGTCTTCTTAGTCTGAGAGTTTTTTCTCAGCTTTCTTAAAGGACAGAGGAAAACCTCATATAACTAAACAAAGTCCTAAAGATTGATGTGGCAAATTTGTTTGGCTCTATATCACTTGTTTCACTTCAAGGTCTCAATTTGAGATGGATGTTACCTTGGGAGAGAGAAACACGAAAAAGATTCTCCCTCACTGATGACACGAACTTTCTGTCTTTCACTCTTGACTTTGCTCAGTTGCATACATTATTCATAAAACTTCAGGTGTTTCCTGTGTCTGGAAGAGCTGGTCTGATGGTTCATAATCTTGGTTGTGAGATCAGAGTTCATAAATATTTTCATAAGTGTGCTTAAACAGAAACAATAAAGCTGGCCAGGGTTTGGCAATACTACTCATGGGTAACAAATAGATAAAGCAATAGTCATTTAATTACTTTGAAGTGATTATTAACTTTTTAGAAAGTATAAATGCAGGAAAAAAAAATAGTTTAGTATCCCCAGCAAACCTGCAGACAGTGCCTTCTGTTCCATCATCAAGGTCATTAATGATTATATTGAACAGTACTAGGCCCACCACTGACCTCTGAAGAACTCCACTAGATACAGGTCTCCAACTAGACCCTGCCCCATTGATCACCACTCTCTGCCTTCTTTCCTTCAACCACTTAACAATCCACCTCACTACCTGATCATCCAGCCCACACTTTCTCAGTTTTTCTGCCAAGATGCTGTGGGAGACATCAAATGCTTTACTGAAATCAAGATAAACCCCATCTACTGCACTGCCACCATTTATTCACCTGGTAACATCCTCATAAAAAGGCGATCAGGTTAGTGAAACATGACTTCCCCTTGGTAAAGCCATGTTGACTGCTCCTAATGACCTTCTTGTCCTTTACATGCCTGGAGACCGCCCCCAGGATAAGTCATTCCATCACGTTTCCAGGGATAGAGATGAGGCTGACCAATATGTAGTTATCTGGCTCCTCCTTC
>WBNH01009073.1:0-15787 GCA_013401255.1 Urocolius indicus
TCTAGAAACAAAGTCACAATTTTAGTGACATAGTTATGGAAGACCAGACAATACCTCTCCTGTCTATTCACAAGGAGCCAAATGGAGAAAATAGGGTCCAACAGATAAAAGTTACATGAGGAGAAATTTCATCTCAATATAAGGACAATTTTTGTTTTTACACCAAGAACAAGCATTGTCTGAAACAACCTCCCCGGGGATCTGGTAGAGTCTCTATCACTGGAGGTTTTCAAGGTGCAGTTGGACAGGGTGGTAAATAATCTCATGTAGGCTTCCTTTCCCATGAAAGATTGGACCAGATAATCTTTGAAAGTCTCACCTAGCCTTCCTTGTTCTCTGATTCTAGGAGTTTCTTACTAGAATACAAAATCTTTGTTCAATCAATACCTTTGGTGATTGGATATCTTTGAATTTCTGCACTACTGTTGGTTTTCATGGAAACTGCTTGATCTTCACGTTTCTGAGAAGTGACAGAGGTATTCATGAATCAGCATGAGGGACGTGTACAGCAATATGGCATACTTTTCCTTAGAAGTCTGGCTAAGAATTGAGAAATCAAAGTGTTGAAAAACCTGTTACAGGTGGTTTTCCTCCAGAAACTGGAATTCTGAAAGTTGCAGTAGATACAGTAAGTCTCATTGTCTTTATTCACATTCAAACACATTGCCCATTTTCACATAGTCAATCGTGGGCTGCTGATTAGGCTGGCATCAAATTAATGTGTTGGTCTGAAATGCTATAGCACGCACAAAAGAAATGAGAGAAGGGCTTTGTGTCCTTTTCTTGATTAGATATCAGTTTTCCTTTGAATGTGGAAACTAAAAATTAAATTAGCTAACAGGATACTCTGCATGACTGACTCTTCTGAGGAACTTAAAATCCAGTATTATGTCAGATAATTATGATTAAATAGCTGAAAGACAACTCTTGTCAATTAGTGTTGGATGTTACTGGCTAGTCAGTTATATCAGATTAGTCACATCACTGAATTGTGATAAATCAGGTCTTGTTTTTGTGAAGTATATGCAACAAACAAGGATGTCACCAAACAATGGAGCTGGCGGTCTGTCTTTTGCCAGGGCGGAGTTCATAAGAGAGAACTGGAAATTTGTTTGACATTGTAATGTTTGTTTGAAATGGCTAAGAGATGTCATACATAATTGGGAAATCAGTTTTGTTCTTCTGCAATTTGACTAACATTTTGGGATCCTTACACATACACATCCTTCAAGCGTCTGACTATTTGCAAGGTGTATAAAAGTAGCAGCAGAGAAAGGTTATGAGTAAACATGATGTCCAGCAAATCATATGGATATGCATATCATATGGAAATCACAAGTCCTGTCATCATATGCACGTTGTTACATTGTTTTGTTTTAAATTCAGTATCAGAGCAGGGTAAAAATGTCGTGATTTAAGCAAGGATTTCAGCTAGACATTTTTCAGAGAACAAAAAGCAATGAATCAGATATAAAAAGTGTAAATAAGATGTTCTTCTTGCCCTTCTGGAGGGATGAGTAACTAGTATTGGCCTGTTACTCTTATTTTTGTATGGAGATTATGGAGTTGTCAAATCATTCTCTTCCCACAACTCACCCACATTGAATACATGGGTCATACAAAAATACTTACACAAAATGCAATAATAGTCTCATAAAGGCATTTGCAAATTATGTGCCAGTGACACTATCATTGATCTTTTAGTTCAGCATGCAGTCACATAAAAAAAGCCTAAAGGAAAAGAAGACCTGCTGTGAATCTTAATATGATTATCCTTTTGTTAAAGAAACTGAAAAAATGCTTTTCTTTTGCCTGTAAACTTTGTTATCTCAAAAGTGCTATAAATACATGAGTGCCATAAGGAAAAAAAATTTTTGAACGTACATGGGCACTTTTTAAAAATTATCTTCATAACATGAAGCGTATTTCTTGGTAAGATCCTTCCAAAATCTAAATAATTTAAAGATAGGAACAGAGCAAATATAAACCAGGAGTCATCTACTAACCTACTCAAGACAACAAACTGACTAGTGTCACTGAGGTACAAGTTTGTCCTGCTTGACAGAGGAAAAAAAGGTTAGGAATTCTCTGGTCCTCCATCACTGTGTCACTAAAAATTGTGACTTTGTTTCTAGAGTCTTGCCAGCTGCAATGAACAGTCCATCAGAAAAACTTCTGGGTCAGATGTGTGGCACAAAGACGCCAGTTTGCCCATTGCCATGTGACAAAATTGCTCTAGGATTTGCCTGACTAGTTTGACACTGCCTGAAAGGGAAAAGCTGAAAGCTGAGGTTGCGCAGCCACTGCTCTCTCTATATACATGTATCTTTAGGTGCTTACACCGAAGCCCTGTCTTGTCATGACAGTAAGCACTACTGAGCTGTGTGTAGCTTGATGTGTTATTGTGCATCAAGCTGATGAAGATGGCAGGCGATTTTCTAGTATTTCCAGCACACTCCCTCCATCGCTTCGACCTAGCCCCATAGCAAATTGCTGACAGGTTTCCTTGATGTGGAAATGGAGAGGATAAACACAATACAAATATATTTCAAGTGTTTTAAGATTGCGAGCCTCAAGGGAAAATGCATGTTCTTGAAACTTGCTAGTGTGAAATTGTGACATTTTGTAAGCACTTGCGCTCACTACACCATGCAGGCCTGGCCTAGAAGGGGATTTTACAGACTTTGTTTGTTTCACCTCCAGGAGCTGAAGGCATCTCCCATTGCTTCTATCTCCACAGTTATTTTCTCTGTATGGGACTATATGTATTAAAGCCTGCAATGTGTAAACATACGGAGAAGAGAAAATTAAGTCCTGTGTTTGAAGCGTGCATTGTGGCTCTCCTGAAGTAAGCTTGTCATCTCTATTTTGAAGCTTGGAAATTTGAAAAGTACAAGGTTTGATGATTCAAGCAGAACTACCTGGCTCACAACAGGCAGAGCTGAATTGGACTATCTCAACCATAATCAGGGTTTTTTGGCAGAGAAGCCACAGTAGATTATAGAAGACAGGTGCATTGAGGCCATTCTCGTGAGATGCCCTTACTCAGCTGTGTGCCACATACATATGAGGTCTGACATTGCCTCTATTGAGTATGGGTGCCCTTCTAATCTGTCTACTTTTAGACCTGGGCTATGCCCTATAACCTCAGAGAAATTGTGAGTAGATGCTGAATCTGAAAACACTTGGCCCAAGGAATCCTGGAATTTCTAATCCACGGAAGTATCTGTACCTACTCCATTCCAGAGTACTTCACATTGAAAAGATGGCCTTAGTTAGTGACAGAATCTGAACAACATATTATCCCAAGCTCTGAACATCAAACAGCAGAAAAATAAAGTGACTGTGATAGAGACACACTGTAAGTACTCCTCAGTGCCCATCTTTCAGACTGCTAGGTTCAGAGCCTTTCCTTAGGAAGCATCTGTCCCTTACTGCCTGCCCTGATCCTTTCTTCTCTCCCAGTCAACTAATCAATTCCCACAATGGGGAACAAATTGAATCAATCTGAGAACCATCTTGCCTTCCCATCTAATCCCTGCACATGTAACTAACAATCTCTGCTGCCCTTTTCTCTGCTCCTCACAGCCATGCCCCTTCCACAGTCTCTCCAGCCCGCTTGCCAGTTCTCTGCTGTGCACAGCCTCTCTTCATGAGCTGAAGAGTCCAGTACAAAATCCCCTGGCTTTCCAAGAACCAGTGCAGAATAAGTGACCAGGAATTTCTCCAAATGTCATTTACAGGCTGTCTCCTTCCATCCCCTGCAGTTGAGAGTACACATTTGCAATTCTCATTTGTCTTCTCCTTCTGTAATGGCCTACAGCAGATTTCTGATGTTTCACTCGGTACTAACCACAGATGCATATTGTTTTAATTTCCAATAGTGAATCCCTGACACTTTCAAAGTCTCTCTTTTTTTTCATATATTTTAATAGTCAATTGATATAAAATCTCTGTCTCACAGAGGTTGTTCAAAATGTCTACAGAAACATGGATTTTCTCTTTCTGAGAAAAACTGATTACACTGGCCATGCAGCCTACAGAAGAGTTGCTTCAGCTGCTCAGTTTTTAAATACAAAATCTGCAGAAGAAAATGATGACAGATATTTCCAGGAATGTCCAGCAAGAATCCGGTCAATGCTGGGGAAGGATGTTGCTGTGTGACTGAGTTTCCTAGCACTGTTCTTGGCTATTGGGTTCAGTTTTGAAATCTACTGCAATTCAGCAGAATGAAAACAAATAACAGCAGAGGAGATGCTGCAGATGATGGACTACAGATTTAAAGGAAATTGGATTTGAGGAGATGAATTCTCTCTTATTAGAGCAGATTATGTTCCTGAGAAAAGCAGATTGGTTTGGGGACGAAAGATGCTTTCTGAGCATAATGCTGAAGGAAAACTTCACAAACTAACAAATCAGCAGAAAGACAATAAAGGAACCCGTTGAGCCCTTCTCCTTCTCTTGGAGGTGATTCTCTCACTCCTGTCACCCTGTAGGTATGACCTCAAAGGGCTCTGGTCCCTGTCTCAGAGACTGTTTCACCATGATCTGTGCTCATGTAGGTGAAGGCAGGAAGGAGGTCTCAAGGACATGTAAGAAGCAGATGGAAAGGTGTACTGAGGTACAGGAGACTGTGTCTTTCCACAGTCTTGGTTTCTTGCAGTGGTGTTGCAAATCTCAAATGATCCTACATACTCCCTACTCTAGCTTTAGTGAGAGTCTGACATAAAGGGATGGCTACATTGTAGCAGGACAGAGGGGCAAGGGTGGTCCAGAGAATATTCTAAGGTAAAATTGCAGATTGTCAAGAAATGAGCTGGATGGCCCCTTCAGTGAGGCAAAAGAGGCCTCTAGATGCAGCTGCACCGTTTCTCTCACTCTGCCCCTGATTCCCATCTCAGTTGGAACAAGGATGGGGAAAGGGGGAAAAGTTATGTGACTGGACAAGGCAAAGACAAGTCAAGACCTTCAAAAGGTTCTTTAGGACCAGCTGCTGCATACATGTCAGATTGGTAAGTTTATACATGTGAGTCAGTAAGAGCTGACTTTTACTTTCAACTGGATGTGTATAATCAGTTCCAAAGGAAAATGGTTCTTCCTGCCTCTTCTTGTCTGCTCTCAAATTGAAAATTTTGTTTTGTCCTCCTTGAGAGTGCTTAGCTTGGTAGTCCATAGCACTCAGCTTTTAGTCAAAATGTACTTTATCCTGATGAGGCATTCATAAAATTATTTTTGCTCCTTTAAATAACAATGATATAAATATTCAATATATCGCAAAACATTAACAGCTACTTCCTTGATACAGTGAGGTCAGTTAAATTTCATTACTGATATACTTTTCCTAATAAATTGACAGTTTCATCCCTTCACCTCCATATTTACTTGAATTTTTATTGAAAGACAATAACGTATGTTCAGAAAATAATTTTCTTGCAAAGCACTGAATAAAGAAACGGTTATAAAGTGCTTCTGAGAAAGTCCTTCAAAATGGAAAGTGTTAAAGAAACTTCTCAGCTATATAAATTTCTGAATAATCTTTCTCCAACAGATTTTCAGCACAGTGGCCACCATGGCTCAGTGCTCCCCTAGCCATTTGCAAGGCTGTCACTCCCACTGCCCACTGCACTAAACACTTCCCCTGGACTCACACACATACAACATTCGAGCTCTTTCTTCCGGAACGTGGAAGTTGGTTGAGTTGTAGGAAGCAAAATATGAACTTCAGTGTAAGGATTTATTTCAGTTCTAAATGTGTAAGAAAAGGTATGAAATATTTCTAAAAGCATAATTTGTAGTCAGAAAGGAATACTTGGGTATCCTTATAGAGACTTCCTATACAATAATCATGAACACAGAAGCAAATTAGCAGCATTCAGATTGTCATTTCTTTGAGAGAAGATAAAGGGCAACTCAGTTTTCCTTTTCAGCTTTTATTAGGACTTGCACACTTACAAAGAATTCACGTGTGCTATTGTCCTAATGGTTTTGAAGAGGCACAAATGTCTCTGGCAAACAGAAAGAAGTGAGTGTTGCTGTTTATAATGCTTATGTAAAATCCTGCCTCTCTCCTGGCCTTTGTGATTTACTTCCATCAGTCTCAGCTGTGAGAACTCAGCAGTCAACATGATTTATTTTCATATTTTTTCTAGCAGTCACAATCAAAAACAGTAGGACCTCTGCTCTACCATATAGTGTGTAGTAAAATAGTTCTTTTTCTCAAAGGGTGAAGTAAAAAATTATTCCTGTCCATTTGCACAAGATTTGCTTTGTTGAGTAAGTTTTAATTACTATAATCTAACCCTTGGTTCCTTTTGTCTTCCTAGCTACCTGCAGTAGATAAGTTGCCTTCTAAACTATTTCTTGTGAGTGGGCAGGACTGACTTCTTAACACAGGCTAAAAATATTTGCACTCTTAATGCCATAGTAGGTTCTATCCATAAGAGGATTAATTAAACCATGGCTGTGAATATGCAGATATCATGGTTACCAACCACAGAGCACATATGCATACACATGCAGTGAAATGAATTAATGACTCCAGAGAACTGTGTCACTTGATCTACCAGAAAACATCTGGGCTCTGTTTGGCTCTCTCTGAAGTGAGTGGAAGAGATCTCATCCCAGTTTTGGGTCCTTTCAGGCAGGACTGAGTCCTGGTACACAACAGGCAACAGACAGTGCTCCAGACCTCTTCTCCTGCCTCTACACAGACCCAGAGGATGCCAAGAGGTGTCTTCTCCAAACATAGCCTATTGGAGGCTGCATCTCACTGGGCAGAATTAACCATCACTTCATCAAAGAGTATTGCAGATGACGTTACAGTTGTTGCAGAACTGCAGATGTCATCAGCCATTCCCTGAGGGACAGGATGCCTTTCATAGAATCACAGAATCATAGAATGGCAGGAGTTGGAAGGGACCTTTAGAGATCGTATAGTCCAACCCTCCTGCCAAAGCAGGTCTACCTCCTGACAGCCACTGTTTAGATATTTGTAAACATTAATGAGATTCTTCTGCAGTCTCCTCTTCTCCAGGCTGAACAGCCTCAGTTCCTGCAGCCTTTCCTCAAAAGAAAGATACTCCAGTCCCCTGATCATTTTGGTGGCCCTACACTGGACTCTCTCTAGAAGTTCCCTGGACCTCTTGAGCTGAGGAGCCCAGAACTGGACACAGGACTCCAAGATGAGGCCTCATCAAGGCAGAGCAGTCTCCAGCCTGTACTGGTGCATAGGGTTGTTCCTCCTGAGGTACAGGACTCTGCACTTGCCCTTGTTGAACCTCATGAAGTTCCTCTCTGCTCAACTCTCAAGCTGGTTGAGATCCCGCTGAACGGCAGCACAGCCTTCTGGGGAATCAGCCAGTCCTCCCAGTTTGGTGTCATCAGCCAACTTGCTCAGGGTACCTTCTGTCCTCTCATCCAAGTTGCTGATGAAGATGTTGAACAAGACTCGCCCCAGAACTGATCCCTGAGGAACTCCACTGGCCACAGGCCTCCAAGTCAATTCTGTGCCATTGATCACCACCCTCTGGGCTCTGTCATTCAGCCAGCTCTAGATCCACCTCACCATCCAATCATCCAAGCCACACTGCTTGAGCTTTCCTATGAGGATGTTATGGGAGACGGAGTCAAAGGCCTTGCTGAAGTCAAAGTAGATGACATCCACTGCTCTCCCCTCATCTAGCCAGCCAGTTATGCACTCATAGAAGGTTATCACCTCAGTCAAGCAGGATTTCCCCTTGGTGAATCCATGTTGACTCCCCCTGATAACCATCTTTTCCTTTGTATGTTTGGTGATGACATACAGGATGAGTTGTTCCATCACCTTTCCAGGGATGGAGGTAAGGCTGACTGGCCTATAGTTTCCTGGGCTGTCTTTTCTGCCCTTTTTGAAGACTGGAGTGACACTGGCCTTTCTCCTGTCCTCAAACATCTTGCCTGTCCTCCATGAATACTCAAAACCAATGGAAAGTGGCTTAGCAACCACATCAGTCAGTTCCCTCATCACTCTCAGATGTATCCCATCATGTCCCATTGTCTTGTGAGTGTTAATCTTGCCCAACATGTCTTTAACCTCTTCCTCTTCCACCCAGGGCAAGTCCTCTGCTGTGCAGACCATCCTTTTATCCTGTTGGACCGGGATTCCCAAGGTCTGGCCTTGACTGTAAAGACTGAAGGAAAGAAAGCATTCAGTTGTTCAGCCTTCTATGCATCCTCTGTCACCAGGACACCCTCTGTGTCCAGCAGCAGGCCCACATTCCCCCTAATCTTCCTTTTGCTACTGATGTACCTGAAAATCCCTTCTTATTTTCCTTTACTTTCCTGGCCAGGTTTAATTCTAAAAGGGCTTTAGCTTTCCTAGTTGCACCCTTGTATTCTCTGGCAAAGTTCCTGTACTCTTCCCAAGAAATCAGGCCCTGTTTTCACCTCTCATAGATGACTGCTTTCTCCCTGAGTTGTCCCAGCAGATCTTTGCTCATCCATGGAGGTCTTCTGCCTCCTTTTCTTGCGTTTCTACTTGTGGAGATACATCAGTCTCGGGCTTGAAGATCGGCTAGCTCTCCTGGGCACTTCTACCATCTAGGATCCCATCCCATGAGATCTCTCCAAGCAGGTCTTTGAAGAGGCCAAAGTCAGCTTGAAGTCCAGGGTCACAGTCTTGCTTGGTGTCCTGCTTCTTCCACACAGGATCCTGAACTTCATCATCTCATGGTCACTGAAGCCAAGGTTGCCTCCAGCCTTCACATTTCTAATTGGATCCTATTTATTCATTAGCACAAGGTCCAGTAGCACACTTGTCCTCTTTGGTTCCTCAACTACTTGTGACAGAAAGTTGTCATCAACCTTTTGAAGGAATCTCCTGGACTGTAAATGCTTGGATGAGTGGTTTTGCCCGCAAATATCAGAGTGATTGAAGTCCCCCATGTGGGATTGTGATTGGGAGGTAGCGCTCAGTTGTTTGTAGAAGGCCTCGTCCACTTCCTCCTCCTGATCAGGTGGTCTGTTGTTGTCCAGACTTTCAATCAAGTAGAATATTGTACTTTTTGATATTATTGACTGAGAGTAGGCAAAAATTGATCACCACAGGTGCACAGCAAGTATTCAGCAGCTATGAAGTTATATTTGCATGATTCAGAGAGAAATAAGTACCAGCTGAATGCCTTACCTCCCAGCTACTTCCTACTCAAAGATACAGAGACAGTGCCAAAAGATCAGGAGAAGGAGAAAGGAAGGAGAGGGAAAGAGGTTTTCCATTACACCACAAATAACAACAGACTTTTAGTTAAACCAATTTAAAGAAGCAGCTTCTCGTCTTTAGCTCTAATGAGATCACGAAGCTAATTCCAAACCATTCATGTCCCTGAAGCATTGCTGGCACTAGGACATGACTGTGTCTTGTCTCTTGGAAAATGCTTGTAGCACGTACTGGACTGGTGAGGCATACTGACTGAAAGCTTCCTTCCAAGGCTTTGGCATGAGCTAGGGTTTCTCAGTTCTCAGAGGGTCAGGAGTCAGACATGCTGAAGCAGCATAGAGAGCTTAGACATTTAAAGAATTAAGCTGCCAGTGATGGGTAGGGGAAGGGGGACTAAACAGCATAATACTATCAGTCTTTGCCTCACGTGATATTGAGCTTTTTGAGGGACTTATAAGCAAATTGCCTGATGCCAACTACATGATATAATTACAAGAATTGATGGGATAGATAGAGAGGGACACTGGCTGGGCATAATCTACCTGATTCACTCCCATAACTTGTCCTGCCATAGTTCACAGTGTTCACATACATCTCAGAGGGCTGTCAAGCAAGTTTGAGTTAAGCAGAGCACTTGGTTGTTTAATACACTTTGCCACCATCTCTTACTGCTGCCCTTGACAGTGTCCAAGCTGGCTGGTGTCAAGCTAGTGCAGCAGACCTAGGCACTGAGCTAGTGCATTGCTGGCATACTGGAGACAGCTAGGCAAATGGATTTTTTCTTAGTTTTGACTGGGAATTTGTTTTCAATTAACCAAACTAGAGAAAAGAGAAATTAAAGTCTTGTAAAGCAATTTAGCTGCCTGGATTTCATCTCTGGATCACATCTTATGGCAAATAAAAAGGGGATGAAACTCTGAAAAATACCCTTTTGTCAATGCCTATGCTATCATTCACTGTATAAGTAGTGATCATGTTTACAGATTGCAGCTACCTGCCTGAATGTATCATGCCACTCAGAGCTTTATTGTATAAGAGCAAGACAATGTCAAAGAGTTTCAGCACAGAATGTGATAATAAAAAAAGAATGAAAGTTAGTGACCCATAATCTCAGCAAAAAACAGATGAGAGCAAAACTCTATCCAGGACCATTACACAAATAATATATTTTTTCATTTTATAAGGTAGGTATGAGTTATATCTTGCCTAGTCACATAAAAAAAGACAATACCAAATATTAGTCATAAAAACACTATATAAAGAGGTAAAATCATCTTTCCATTCCCATTCACAGCTGACACATCTACAGTCCAAGTTAGCCCCTTTTGCATGGTGTCTGTAGTCCTTGTGTAGTTCATTGTCCACTATAATTTCTGAATTTCTGATTTACTGCTTTCCAGAACATACTTCCTGAAATATGAGCCATGAATGTGTAACAATCTGAAAATAAAATTTCTGTCTTGGAAATACTTGTAGTTTGATTTTTTATTTTGTTTTATTTTACATTTTTTCTTACTATTTTAAAACAAAATGGTGATCTGTTTATATTTTTTAGAAGATGCTGTGGAGAGAGAAGCTTATAAGATAAAATAACCAGGGCACTAGCTGCTGATACATGCGATAGCAATAGGTCATTTCATCTAACTGCAGCATCTTTACAGCTCTACATCTGACGTCATTTCTACAATAATCAGGGAACGGGCATCTTTGGGTCAGCTCAGCTCATCTGAGTCATTTATATTTAGTCAATGGAGTTAAGGTTTAGTTTACCCTACTTAGAGTTAAAATTAGACCTGGCTTTAATCAAACTCAGAGATTTCAATTTCACAGTTTTGTGCTTCAGTCTGCTAGTTATCGTGTGATCCTAAGATATCATCCTGTCTCTAGGAACTTTCTTGGATTTGACAAATGGGTATATTCAAATAATAATTTTTAAAAAGTGTGCTAAAAAAATCCCCTAATAGGGTCAAAACCCATATTCTTCAACAGACAACCCAGGTGCTTGGCTACTTGGATATGAGTTAAGAGCATCACTTGGACCTCTGTTCATTGTTGGAGAGTAAAGAGTAGTTGATGTCTGCACCTTTTTGCTGCTTCTTCTCCAAGAGCCGTAAATGCCAGGTAAACTCAAGGTCAGTGAAGCTTAACTGAGACAAATGTGAAAGACACACTGTGAGTAGATCTCAAGAAACATGCTCTCCAGTGTATTCTCACATATGGGTGTGCCGCACCCAGAGAGCACTAACAGAGATGCCTACCATACCTCACCTCTGATGCACATTTCTATGGTCTGTCAACACAGCACAAAAACCCTATGAAGAGAGGCCCTTTCCAAATCAATCACACTTCTATATCTGGTCACAGCTGGGAACCCTGCAAAAACAAACTTTCTCACAGTATCCTGGCAACTCCAGATAGAGTCTGCTTCTGTGGGAGGGAAGAGAAAAAGGGGAAGGATGTGTGGTTGTTTGAAAACATTTGTATAAATGTGTGCACTTCAAGTTTGAAAACATTTGTATAAATGTGTGCACTTCAAGTTCATTTCTCTGTGGCATGAACAGCACAAGGACAGATTACTTTGTGCATTATTCTTCAGTGCAGCTTTAGTTTTGTATGAAACCACAAACCTGCAGATTTTGTGCCAAGTTCATAGTATCAGAAATGACAGTTAAAGGCAAATAAAGGATGCAAGATAATTCCTCTCCTGATTTCACTCTGACACTTAAATCCCGGTTGCACTGCTGTTATCTATTGCTAGTTATATCTGCCTGTTATTACCAGGCATTAGTAACAATGGTGAAATAGTTAAAGGCTTTTTGTGATGTAGGGCTAAGCAGAAATGTTGAACATGTTTGATAGGCTTCATAAGATTCATAATATTCATAAGAGGAGGGGAATGCTCTCTGCAGTTTGCAAAGCATGTGCTTATTTGTTTGAGAAGATGTAATTTCACTTCTGATCCAATAGTATCACAGAATTCTTGCACTTTATTCAATTTTTTAGAGTCCAAATTGCAAAATCTTCTGTGTTTATCACATATAAACAATGAGATTTGAAAATGTAACTATTTTCATATGAAAAGTAAGATGTCACTGTGACTGTGACCACTGTTAGTTTTAGATCTAAACTGTTGCAATGAAGGTTATCTAGCATAATAAAAGAACAACAAACATTTTCAAGAGATAGGCATATTTGGAACTGATTGTAGTTTCACAGAACTGTTTTTCGTATTCAGCAAAACTTTCTGTTGTTTTAGAATTCTAGATTGTAGAAACGACCAAGAGACATGAGCAATTATGCAAACAGTGTTAAAATATTAAGAGCACTGGAGCTAGCAAGAGCACACGCAAAACGCATGTGCCAGCTTTCACATTTGGAGCAAAACAAAAATAATTCAATAAAGAAGGACTGCGATGTATTTTGCTGGGGTACAGATTAGCTCTTTGTTCTCCTGGGATCTCTATGAGCTTTTCTTTCACCTCAGACTACATGTCCTGTGATATACATTCTTGGAAGGAGTTAATTAGTGCATTATAAAAGTCAATAAAGCATCTGAAATGTCAGAGAAGGACACAGAAACAAGGGGACTCTGTCAGAAGTGATTCCCAACTTTTCTGAAACAATTGCAATAGCATATCCAAGTGGAAACACTTCAAGCACTTCTTGGATGTTTTTATTTTGAATCATTGGAAGAAAAAAACCCCTACATTTTCTGTTAAAAAAAAAAAAGATATTGGCCTAAAGAACATTGATGTAATAATAAAAAAATTAAACAATAAATGTATTCAAATATTTAAATTAGTTGGTAAATTAGCAAGAGGATTTGTGTCAGTGTAAAGGAACGAAGGTTTCAATCTCCTCTCTGAAAAGCAGGTATTAGTTGTATGGTGTGGACTTGCTTCATAAATATGAGACTCACAGATTTGATAATACTGCATAATTTATCCGGGAAAGCTCAGCTTTTTATTTTCTGTAAGGTTTTAGAATCTCCCTAAGTAGCCTATTGGGCACAATAAAGCAAAGGGCTCAATTAAATGCTTGATATTAGATGCTGAGACACACTTGTAACCTTGTTCAGGCACCGAACTCTAAATGATATTAGATTCTGAGACACACTTGTAACCTTGTTCAGGCACCAAACTCTAAATGCATTTGCACAAAACAAAAATGCAAATAAAATATGACTCAAGGGAGTAAAAAGCTCTGACATTATATAATAGACACAATCATCGGTCTTCTGCACAGAGAGAGACATCTCTTGCTTTGGAGACTGGCACGTGCTTTGCATCTGCCTCTCCCTCCTTCAAACACAAAGACCTGAAAATCTACTATATGAACTAATGTTACCCAGATTTCTCCTAGAGTAAGAAGCATTTGCTCTACCAATCTATGCATAAATGGAGAAATGCTACTGGTATATCTCTGAAAATGAAGTAAGAAAACCAATATTGACTCCAGTCAGTATGCAACGTGACCATTTTGTATGCAAGAGGATTTTATAAGATTAGTTGATGACAATACATTCTTGAAATGCTTAAATAATTTTTATCTAGAAATGCTTTCACTGAAGAAATTACTACTAATATAAGCCTTTTTTCTGATTTCCTCTTAGAAATGCAGAAAGCCATTTGCCAGTTCATACTAAGAATTGATTTTTTGTAATCCATTGTGAAGTTACATATCTACTGTTTCAATTATTTCTACTTTGTATGTATTCAATTTTCTGTTCTAATTTACAGCTCCAAGAGTCCAACTGTGTCTCTGTGATTGTGCAGTTCTTTGCCAATAAAACTGGTACCAGAGACTGAATTATGCCCTGTGGGCAGCCCCACTGGCTCTATACAGAGTCTTAGAGTCACCTCCTGTAACCTATTCATCTTAAAGATTAACAGGTGTGCAACAGACTGTAATGAAACAAGAGTTTGGATACCACCTCATCCACAATTCATTCTAATCCATGTGATCACTGCACGCAAAAAAAAAATCATTTCTTTTCCTAAATAAAAAGGATTTGACCTTAATCACACACACACAAAGTAGATGTAGATAACATTGCTCTTATATAGCCACTTGTCTGGACAAAAAAAAAAAAGAAAAAAGAAAATCCTGATGTTTTTATTATTTCCGTATTATAATGCACATTTTACTATTTCCTCATTGTGCATTTGGGATTATATTTACCTCACATGACTTTAGACATCTGACTTTCAGATTGGTCACCCTGGCTTCTCTTGTCAGTTCTTTAAACAAAAAGTTTACCTGATTTATCTTATATATCTCTCTGAGTGTCAGAAGAATTTGGCAGTGGAGTTGCCTCCTCTCCATTGACTAGAAAGGCAGCCTAAAACAGGTTTCCACCACCTCAGTTTTGACAGTTGGATCTCACTGTGGGTTTTCAAGTCTGGTATTTACTTCCTGATTTAAAATTGATTGTGAAATACAGATGCATATGATAAACTAGCCATCGTTAGTCTAAGTGGAGAAAATGGATCTGGCTTTCTCAGGAAAACTTTAGAAAAGCAAATGGGACACAATTTCTTTCCCTGATGGGCTATTTCACTCTTTCCTCAATCTGTTATTACAAACCACAGCTGGAAAAATAATCCTCTGTTCATACTATTCACATACAGGTACATAGAATATTTTCATTGCATATACATCTCTAGTAGATTTTAAGTGATAAATAGTAAGGGCATTTTTATTTACTTCCCTCTCTCTCTTTGCTCTGCCCTCATAGATTAAGCAATTGTTTCTTTTTCCTGTTTATTTTTTGTCTTGCATGGATGGAAAAGTAACTCTTTACATTATTATGATTCCTAAAATCCAAAAGGAAATCTAGATTTTAAAATTTTCACTGTTTTTAACATTGTCTTTAGTTGTTTTGATACCAGTAACAATTGTCTATCTAGTGCTGCTTATAAAAAGCTTTACCTTAGGCTAACGCTGCCACTGAAATTCTGTTGCCCTATAACTTAGGAAACTCATAAATTTCTTATGTGTTACATCTTAATCCACATTGTTCCTATTTGATACTATTTACACTTCTTATAAATTCTTACTTCACCTGATCAAAGCTATCAATTGCTTTTCTGGGTTGGGATCTGGAAGAGTGTCATGCAGTCTCACCTTTCCCAGATGCCCTAGACTCTATAGGTATTTAACTATCTAAATGAATGCAAATTGTTATTTTTCACACCACTATCTGATACTCCATTTAAATTGTTACTCAACTTGATCTACTTTTCCATTTTTATTTCAATTTAGTTCTCAGCATACCTTATTCAACAATTGGCAAAAAACTGACAAAAACTTTCAGAGTCCTCCTTTTTGTCCTTATTTTCATTGATAGTTCTTCAGCTATTGCTTTCTCTATGCTTCCTGACACCAAGAATTAACTATTAACAATCAGTTGGGTTTGCAGAAAGCAATAACTTGTTCTAGCTTACATGGCATAAGCACCGACTGTCACAAACATTTTCTTATTTAGTAAGTATCACAGAATCACAGAATCATAAGGGTCGGAAGGGACCTTGACAGATCATCTAGTCCAATTCCTCTGTCAGAGCAGGTACACCTAGAGAAGATCACACAGGA
>WBNH01009075.1:0-14632 GCA_013401255.1 Urocolius indicus
CCCTTTCCTCTTGTCCTGCCACTGTTCCTTGGGAGCAGATTCTGACCCCCAGCTCCCTGCAGCCTCTTGCCAGGGAGTTGCAGATAAGGTCTCCTCAAGGTTTCCATAGTGCCTGTCCTGAGCAGCCTGGCTGCTGCTCTCCCCTCTCTTCCCCATGGTGCAGTGCTGAGTGCCCGTCTTTTTGGGGCTCATCCAGCTCTCCTTCATCACAACAGCTCTGTAGAAACATTGCCTCCAGAGCCTGCAGCTACATGGGAGTGTTGCAACATCAGGATGTGTCTCCAGCTCCGTAGGGACTTAGCAGGGCCTGATGTGCTCAGGCAAGCCCACCCAGCACAGTCCCAGCATGTGCCTTCCAGTCATCTGCAGAGCTGCCCCAGCTGGAGCTGCTTTTGTGTCTCTCATGGAGCAGATGAGATCTGGGACACCCAGGCCCAGCTCCCCAAAGAGCCTTCCCAGGCCCTGCCCCAGGGAGCAGCCTGTGCTCAGTGGTTGTGTCGCTCCGTGGGAGATGTGGGACTCTTCTCTCTGTAGGAAGAGCAAAACCACTGCCAACAGCTCTGTGTTTGGTTATTTGTCACACGGTGTCTTTAGCCAACTTCAGCCTTGTTTGCTGCAGCCACTGTTGCAATCTCTGGCACCCTCCGTGGGACACTCACACCATGATCTGACCTCAGCTCTGGCTGCTGAGGAGAGGCAGCAGCTCCCCTGCAGGAACACAGCTTCTGGGTGAGGTCCTGCTGGGATCAGACACCAGATCTCTGCTCAGGTGTGATGCTGCCCATGGAATGAGCCACACTCTTGCCTCAGCTGCCCTGAGGATGCTGCCTGGTATCCATGGGCTGCCTTGCTGGGGAAAATGGGAGTTTATCAGATTATGGAGCTCTGTGCTGGAGCCCAAATCCCTTAATGATGGGGGCTGGAAGGGCCCTGCAGAGCTGCTGCAGCCCCAGCCCCTGCTCAAGCAGCTTCCCCTGGTTCAGGGGGCACAGTAACGTGTCCAAGTAGGGTTGGAAACCTCCGGAGAAAGAGCCTCCACACCCTCCCTGGGCAGCCTGGGCCAGGGCTCCCTCACCTCAGCACCAAAGCACTTGCTCCTCCTGGGCCAGGGGAGCTGCCTGTGTTCCAGCTCATGTCCATCACCCCTTGTCCTGTCCCTGGGCAGCACAGAGCAAAGCCCATCCCCATCCTCCTGACACCCACCCTTGAGGCATTTCTCAGCATTGCTGAGGTGCCCCTGAGCTCAGACTTCTCTTCCCCAGGCTGAACAGCCCCAGGGCTGCAGCTTTTCCTCCTCACACACAGGTTCCAGCCCCTCAGCATCTTGGTGGCCCTGCCCTGGCCTCTCTNTTGCAGAGCCCTTGAGCTGTTTCACCATGCAGAGGATCCAGCCAGGCCTTTGGGCACTGCAGGGCTTGGAGTTTTCTCCCATTAAGGCAAAAGGCAGGAAATGAGAAGCAGACATTTGGGGCCATCCCCAGGCAGCTCCTGCACAGGGGATGGATGGAACAGCTCCTGCTGGGGAAGTGTTGAGCAGAGCAGTGTCTTTAATAGACCTCTTTACTTAGAAAACATTAGGAACAGCAGAGAAATCACAGGGGCTGCCACTTCTCTGAACACAACAGCTTCCTCCTTCCCTGTGGACAAAGAGTGCATTTATAGGCCTGAGAGCTGGGCAGAGAGGAACTCATGAGGTTCAACAGGGAACATCAGCACCTCATCCTATGCCTGGAGTTGGAACATGGCCAGGTAGGGTGCTGTTGATACCTATGGCAGGGTGCTGTTGATACCTATAACAGGGGTGCTGGGCTTCTTTGCTCCAGGAAAGCCAACTGCTGAGGCCTTGGGATCTCCTGAGCAGAGCACGCAGTGGGAATGGTCAGTGTTCTCATCTGATCAGCTCTGGCATCTCTTTCTTCCAGCTCACATCCAGCCTCATAGCTTGCTCTGACATTTTCTCCAGTTCAGAGTCCTTGCAGGGGGAACCCAGCACAGCCAAGGTGCAGAAATCCCCAGCTTGGACCCTCAGTAGCAGATGGGCCATGTTCTGGGGCTGTTCCCTGTTTGTTTAGGACACAGCCCTTGTCTTGGCATATTGGTTTGTTTATCTCCTTCCCAGGGTCAAGTTGTTTTTAGCCTTCAAGATCAATTCTCGTGGTGTTAGTCATCAATTCCTTCTCCACCTGTGAGGACCTTGACCCAATGCACAACTCACCTGTGAGCAGCCCTGGCTGTGGTGGGTGGGAAAGGCTGGAGCTGCTTGCACAGAGAAGGTGGGATCTGGCCCTTTGGACCCTGGTATCTGTGCTTTGGAGCAATAAGCTGAGCTAATGGTTGCCAGTGAACAAGCAAAGGTTAGGGGTATGGCATCAGCTCAGACATCAGACCATGCCTTGTGCCACCACCCACACCCAGAGCACACCAGGCTCTCTTCTCCCTTGCTCCACAGCAGAGGCAATGTTTCAGCAGCAGGACATCCATCCTGATGTGAAACTGTCCTTGGAACAGAGCAGGAACTGAAGCCAGAGAGCCTGGGCTCCAGCAGGAGCCACCAAGTCCTTCTGTGGGTGCTGAGGATCAACCTTGGAGCTGTTTCAGGTGGCTTGGAGGTGCCAGCCCAGCCCCAGCCCCTGGTACGTGGGATGGAGCTCTGCTCTCCTGAGGGTAGCTGAGCACCTGCCTGGCCCAGGGGCAGTGGGGAGTTGGCTTTCCTCTGGCTGAGGCTCTTACTTTACTTCTTAAACTGTCTTGATCTCAAGCCAGGAGTTTTCCCACGTTCACCCTTCCAATCCTCTCCCCCACAGCACTGCAGGGAGCAAGGCAGGAGCTGTGTGAGGCTTAAACCAGGACTGGAGGTCTCCCAGAGCGCCCTGCAAGTCCCCTCCCAGGTGAAACAGCTCAATACACTTTGGCATTACCCTGCCAAATGTGCCTTAAAACAACCACACCTGGGGCAGGTCATGCCTACAGCAAACAAAGCCCTTGCCCTCCTCTTTATGTGCCTGCTGGAGCCTTTCTTCCTTCTTATCCCTGGCAGCGGCTCCTTGGTAGAAGGAGCAGAACCTGTTTCTACACACGTGGGCAGTGCCATCCCTTCCAGCAGCTGGAGGTGCACAGTGGCCTCAGGTAATGCCAGTTCCTGGAATGAAAGTTTCCTGTAAGGCTCTGCCCAGCCTGAGAAAACAGCTTTTGGGGAAGGAAGGAGAAAACATCCTTTGGGGAAGGGAGCAGAGAGCCCCTGCCCTGGCATAGCGTGCTCTGCCCTGCCCTGCCTGCATCACACGCAGTTACAGCAAGCTCTTCAGCTGCTTTCCTTGAAATGGGGTTGATATACAATATAAAGCAAAAGCTTGGAGCTTCACCAGATGTTTTTGAAGGTGCATCCTATGGAAACATGGGGGAATTTCTCTCTTTAGGAATCAAACCCTAAGTGGGACTGTTGGACTTTCCCACAGCAGCCAGTTTTTCCACCAGCCCTGTGAAAACCCAAGGGAGAAAAGGATTTCAAGGGGTAGCCACCAAGTCTCAGCCTTGAGCTTATCTTCATCCTTCACCTGAGGGACTTGGCAAGGAATAAAGCTGCTCTGGATTTTGTTGGGATATGAGATTAAAGAGAAAGTAAAAGGTGCAGGATGTGAGGGCTGTTTTGGCACATCTGGCTGGGGCCAGGAGGCCCGGCAGGGGGGTGGGGAGGGCCTTGTACCTCTGTTGTCACCATCAGCAGATTGACACCCAACCCACGTAGTAAGAAGCAGAGGCTGCAGACACCATCCCCTGAGAGCAGGGAGCTGCTGGGGGAAGCAGCGTGTCCCTGCTCAGGGATGCTCCCAAGAGTCATGGCTTCACAACTGATGAACTCATCGTCCCAGTTAGCCAATCCCACCTCTTTTGGCCCGTCAGTCAGCTGCTGCTGTGAGGTGGCTGCCAAAAAGGAAAGGATAAAGCTGCTTTTGCTTTGTTTTGTGACCACGGGGCTGGAGATGGGGAGAGTTGCAGCAGCCTTAAGGGGCAGAGATGCCTCAGTGCCGGCTGTAGGGCTGAGAGATGGGGGTGGAGAGGGCAGAAGGAGGAGGGAGCAGGCGACTCCTGAAAGTCCCTTGCCTCAATACCTTGCCAAAGAGGCCGGGACTGAGCTACGGGAAGCTGCTGGGGAATTCCAGGAGCCGTGTCGGGAGCAGGCAGCAGCATTCCCTCCCCTCTCCCTCCGCCTCCTGGCGTCATCCCCAAGCCGCTGCAGGGGGGGAGCTCAATATCAGTCCCAACCCCAGCTCCGGGGCTGCATCATCCTGGCATGACCTGCAGCAGCTGCACAGCTCGTATCCCACGCCATAAAGCCATCGGAAGAGAAGGCAGGGGGAAAAAAAAAAAGCTGTCCCGGAATCCCTCCTGCCCTTCCTTCCCATCGCTGCGACATGAAGGTTGTTTCTCTGCAGGTCTTGGCCGTGCTGAGGCTCATGTGCCTGGCGATTCTGGCTGGAGGTGAGGCACAGCTCCCCTTCCCACCGCCTGGATGAGGCCAGGGGCTGCGGGAAGGACAAGGGGGAGGTGTGGGGAAGGCGATGCTGGGCTCCACGCACCCAGCGAGCTGCACGGCAGGACCGGGCGGGATGGGCTTGGGGAGGGGGGGAAGGAGCCTCTAGCAGGGACACCCCCCCCCCCCCCCCGGGGGCNCCCCCCCCCCCCCCCCGGCAGCTCGGAGAGGGCTCCTGGCACTCGAGGGTAGGTGGGGAGAGATTATCTGTGCTAGAAAAGCAGCTTTAACGCGCTGCTTTGTCCCTTTTCTCTCCGTCTCCTCCCCCCCCCGGAGTGGATGTGTGTCTGTCCTGAAGATGCTGCTGCTGCTGCCATCCCTGCGAGGCCACAGGGTGCTGTGTCCTGGGGGAGAGGGGCTGCACAGCCGGGCAAAGCTGCCCTCAGCATGGGATAAAGAGCTTTGGGTGCTCGAGGGGTGCTGAGCAGGGCTGGGGTACCGGGACAGAGCCTGGGGCACCTCTCCCGGGGCTGGTCTGGGTTTACCTACGGCACAGGTCAGCGATTGGTGCCCAGGGGTTGGGCAGGGGGAGTTTGCCAGGCTGGTATCCAGGCTGGCATCCAGGATGGCAGCAGGGCAGGAGAAGCCAAACTTTGCCCAGGACAAAGGGGTGATTTATTCCCACCGTGTGAAGGGAAAGGGGCAAAAGATCTTTCAGCATCTGTGCCCTGCTGCCACCAGACGGGAGGAGGGAGGACAGCAAGAGGGGCAGGAGCCTCTTCCTCTCCTCACACCCCCAGGGCAGGTTCTCCAGGGCTGGGCTGAGTCAGCTGAGCATGTCAAGAACTTCTTGACAGGAGGCTTTAGTGCAATGGGGTCAGTCTCTTCTCCCAACTCACAAGTGACAGGACCAGAGGAAAGGGGCTCAAGTTGCCCCAGGGGAGGTTGAGGTTGGAGCTGAGGCAGAACTGTTTCCCTGAGAGGGGTGTCAGCCCCTGTGCCAGGCTGCCCAGGGAGCTGGGGCAGTGCCCAGCCCTGGAGGGATCCCAAAGCCGTGGAGCTGAGGTGCTGAGGGCCAGGGGTTAGTGGTGGGCTGGGCAGGGTGAGGGAAGGGCTGGGACTGCAGCAGCTTCAGGGGCTTTTCAGAGACACCAGGAACTGTCCTCTGGTTGCTCCCCACCGTGTACCTCCCAGACTGTCCAGAAGGATGAGTGTGGCCTCTTGGTGCTGTGCCTGTGGTGTTGAACAGTGCTGCTGAGAGAGGAGCACACCAGCAGCACACCCCCTGGCTAATGAGAGTTCACTGGGAAGTCAGTGTACCCCTGAGCAGGTATTCTTGAGCCTAAAGTGCCACAGAAGATGTTATGATGTGGACAAATAGTTCATTAGAGAGCCCTGTGGAGACTGAGCTGTGTCTGTAGAGAGGCCATGGGGCTGTTTGCTTGAGACTTCTTTGCAATAATGGGTTTCCCCAGCAAATGAGCCAAAAGAGCTGAGAATGCCCTGGGATGAGGTTGCTCTGGGGTGAGGATGCTTATTCCTGCATCCAGTGGCTGGATCCTTCCCAACCAAACTGCAGCAAATTCCCCAGAGTCACTTGGGAACCTGAGACAACATTTGGAAGAGGCTACCTGACCTAAACCAGCCTCCAGCTCCTTCCTTCCTTCACCAGGGGCTTTCAGAGAAATTCAGATCAGTCTGAGTTGTGTCCCCTGGGATGTCAGAGCAGAGTGCCAGGCTGCTCTGTGCAACCAGCCCTTGCTTGGCCAGTGTGTTGCTGGGAGCTGGGGGCATGAAGGGTCAGGTTCTGTCCCTTGAAGGGGCCAAGGGAGGGCTCCTTTTTGGCACTTTATGAAATGAAATCTCTGTTTTCTTCTGGGGCGATGTCTGGTGAGCAGTGGATCATTCACCACAAGGTCCTCTCTCTGCACCCTGTCTCTGAGTGCCAGTGGTGCTCAGGGACCACACATACAGCAGCAAAAGGAGAAGCAGGATGCTGGCCTGGAGGAGAACTCCCATGGGAGGAAGAGACATGGCTGATGCAGATAAGGAGAGGACAAACATCCTGCCCTCTGCTCTGCACTGCCTGCACCAAGAGCCCCTGGGTGATGGTTGCAAGCAGGTCTTTTTGAGGGATGGAGAAATGTGTCGTCTGGCCATTGTTACTGAGAGCAGCCCCTGAAGCAGAGAAGAGCTGCACCAAGCACTGCAGCAGGGCCCCAAGAGCCCCACAATTCCCACAGAGCTTTGGTGTTTGGCTCTTCTCTGGGTATCTCATCACCAGGCTGAGCGATACAGACAGGGCCCTGACTGGGCTTGTCTCCAACTTTCCTGCCAAGCTCTGGAATCCTTCTCCCAGAGAAGCAGGGGGAAGAGAAGTGTCAGTTGTGGTGACACCTGATAAAAAGCCAACACTTAACATGCTGAAAACTTTCTTTCAGGGCAACCCAAAGCACCTGTGAAGTGTTCCAGAGAGTGTGGATCCTTTACATCAAAGCTGTCAGCCAGCAGGGTCAAGAGCTACCGCAGGACTGAGCCCAGCTGCCCCAAACAGGCCGTCATGTGAGTGCTTCCCCCTCCCCAGGCACCCCCACTGCCCCACACTGCTGCCAAGCATCAGCCTGGCACCCAGAGCCATCCTTGAGGCAGGGAGTGAGGGTCTCATGAGGCCTTATCTGGAGTCCTGTGGCCAGTTCTGGGCTCCTCAGCTCCAGAGGGACAGGGAACTGCTGGAGAGAGGCCAGTGCAGGGACACCAAGATGATCAGGGGACTGGAGCATCTTCCTTATGAGGAAAGGCTGTGGGACCTGGGGCTGTTCAGTCTGGAGAAGAGGAGACTGAGGAGAGGAATCTCATTGATAGTCACAAGTATCTCAGTGGTGGGTGTCAGGAGGTTGGGGCAGCACTTGTTCCTGTTGTACCAGTGACAGGACAAGGGATGATGGGATGAAGCTGCAACACAAACAGTTCCATTGAAACACAAGGCAAAACTGTTTGAGTGAGGGAGCCCTGGCCCAGGCTGCCCAGGGAGGGTGTGGAGGCTCCTTCCTTGGAGGGCTTCAAACCCACCTGGACACGTTCCTGTGTGACCTGATCTAGGTGGGAGCTGCTTCTGCAGGGGGTTGGACTGGATGATGTCTAAAGGTCCCTTCCAACCCTGCCATTCTATGATTCTATGGTTGGTTTTCCCTATTTAAAGACCATCAGGCTCCCAGTGAGATCAGGGGCTGGCACAGAGTGAGATGGGGGTAAATGGGTGAGGAAGGGACTGATGAGGTGGTTGTTGGCAGTGGAAGGTGGCAAGGCAGGAGCTCATGTTGTGAGCTTGTCTGGAGAGGAGAGAAGCCACATTTTTCCACCCCTGTCCCCAGGATAACTGTTGTTTCCAGCTTACCCTGAAGATGAACACCATCCAGACCACTTTCCTGCAGCCCAGGAGGTTGCTCCAAAGGGAGCCAGAGCTGGGAAGGCTCAGTAGGTCACAGGGGTTTGTCTTTGTGTGGTGCCCCTGGCTCTGAGCACTGGAGGCAAACACTGCACCCAAATGCCAGGGCAATGCTTTCAATGAAGGAAAAGCTTCTTTGCAGCAAGTCCTTCAAACCATGACTCATGTTCAGCTTGTAATTCAATCAGATCTGAGAGGCACCTGCCCTTCCTGAGACAGTCCCTCCAGCCTGGTGATGTTCAGCCCAGGCTGCAGACAGCCAGTGCTGCTGTGTGCCTGCCTTTCCCTCCCACCCTGCCCATCTGAACCCTGCCTTTATCCCCTTTTTCCTCTCAGATTCACAGTGATGAAGCAATTTGAGATCTGTGCAGACCCAGAGGCACCATGGGTGAAGAAGATTGTGGAGAAACTGGACCAGGAGAAGGCCTCAGGTGGCCCAGTTGCCCCTGGCACTGTCCCAGCAGCAGCTCCCCAAGAGCCTGGGGCTTTTCAGAAGCATGTTGGTCTCACAGCTGCACCTCCAGCCACTGCCTCAACCAGCTTCTTCCAAGGCACTGCCACAACACTTCTGGAGAGGACACATGCTGCTGCAGCCAGGACAGAGGCAGGACCTCCAGAAGCATCCACAGGACACTCTGCAAAGGCTACAGCTGAGGGTCGAGACACGACTCCTGCCAGCCCAGAGCCAGACCCTGTGGCTCTTACTGAAGGGTCACACCACCCTGTACGTGCTACAAATGAATCCCCAGACCTTAAACATGTAAGGATCCATGTCCCAGGCACTGCTTCCAGCAGTCTGAGTTCAGATCTCCCCTCCACCCTGGATGTGCCCAGGGTGCCAGCCACAGCAATGCCAGCACACGCCACCTCGCTTTCCACTCTGAGCCCCACGGCTGCCACACACAGAGGTGCCTCTGACCACTCCAACACAGCTGCCACTTCCCCTGCAGCTGCTTTGGGCACTGGAACATTTGCCTGTTCATCTCCTGCAGGGAAGCAAGAGCCTTCAGGTACATCAGCCCTTCCCAGCCAAGCATTCTTGGGCCAAGCCAGGGCAAAGCTGGGCATGGGCAGCCCAGAGCATCCAGCTCCTCCCAGCTCCTTCTCAGCATCCCAAATGCACTTTATCATCCCAGTCTCTGTGGTAGGGGCTCTGATGGTTTGCATTGTTGCTGCTGTGTGGTTGTACCTAAAATTTGGAGTCAGAGCAGAGGAAATGTCCACAGAGATGGTACAGGGCTTGATGTACCACAAGCATGACATGACACCTACCCCATGAAAGTCATCTGAGCCCTTTTGTGGTGTGGATGGGAAACCTGCTGTTTGTTGCAAGCTGATGCTGAGCTGGTGACCACCAGGAAGCAAGGCAGGGAAGGAAAATACCCCAGAAAACTGATGTCTTACTTGTTAGCTTTGGTTTTTGAGCAGAATGTCCAAACAAATGTCTCCAGTCCATCCCCCCCACCACCCATGATGGTGCTTTGCAGAGAAATGAGACCCTTCTCTCCTGCCACTGTTCCATGCAAGGTCTGTTGCTGATGGTGGCCCTTTGCAAGGTGGTGAGGGGCAGAAGCTGATTTCCCAGTCACTGCTTGGGAGTTTTTATGTACCTTCTGGGCTTGGGCTCAGCCCCCTGCAGCAATCTCAGCACCAAAACACACTCAACTTGCACTTGAACTCTCTGCTGCTTCTTCCTTTATCCCTTCAGTTCAGGCTGAGCCTGCTGCTGGTGCTCAGTGGGATGCTGGCACTCCTTGGACTCATCAATTCCCCCCTCATCTGCTCTTGCTTGAGACCAAGGTGCAGTTGAGCTTTGCGGAGGTGATGACAACTGCATCTGATGCAGGGACTCAAGGCGAGTGCTGCACATTTCACCTTCAGAGGAGCTGACAGCCTGCCTTCTATCTCCTCCTTGAAACCAGCTTACCCTGAAGATGAGGCACCACCCAGATCACTTTCCTGCAGTCCAAGAGGTTGCTCCAACAGCTCTGGGCATTGCAGATTTAGTCTGAGACCTGGTTCTTGGCACAGCAACTGCAATAAACCCCAGCAGGGCAGGACAGTGTGTGGGAGCCTTTGCACAGGGGAAGAGAACAAGAAGCCACCCAATATTCCTGTGATAGCACTGGAGGGTTTTTGCTCTTCTCTGCAAGCACAAACCCCAGGAGACAGTCTCTTGGAGGAGCTACATGCAGCTCTGGATTCAACCAAGCTGGGATTACCCATCACAGCACATGGACCTTCCCTCTGCTCCTGTGTTCCCTCAGCGAAGACCAGCACAAAAGGCCTGTTCATGGTCCTGCAGCTCAGGAACAGTTTGTTAAAGCCCCTGAACAGCACCAGGTACTTTTTAAACCCAAATTGGTTGTGGTTTTTACACATCCAGGTGTTGCTACTACCTGTGAGCCTTAGCTTGGACCTGGGGTCAGTTCCTGGCAGACCTTACCAAGCACTCGGCTGCAGGATGAGCTCTGCTGCAGCATGCAAAGCTCTCCACGGTGTAGAGACACACACCAAGGGTCAGAGCCTCCCTCAAACAACAGAGCTGGGAACAGATCCTGAACTATAAACATGCACTTAGGAAAGCAAGAGCATGGAATAAGCAAGGTGGGATTGCTGGGCCAGCTGTAAAGCAGAGGCAGAGGAAGGCAGCCTGGTAGATCCATCAGTCACCTTCAGAGCATCCAGCCAGCCAGCCCTGAGGGGCACAGGAGGGGCTGCCAGGGGGCTTCTCTCCTGCCAGCACCCAGCCTCTCCTCTCTGCCTGCCCTGGGATTAAGAGAGGGGAAGCAGGGATTCACTTGAGGCTTTCTGAGGACAGAATGTGACCAGATGGACTGTAAATGAGGAACCTGGGGGAGAAAACACCCTCCTTGTGAGGCCACCTTCCCCTTGCTACCTGGAGGGTAAATCAAGGGCTGCTGGTGCGTGTCAGGGCTCAGTGGCCTCACACTCTGTGTACTGTGGCATTACTTTTATATAGAAATTGTATTTTTGTAGCTTTGTAGCTGTTGGGCTGTATAGAGTGTCCTGTCCTTGCTGCTGGAGCATGGTGGAGTCAAGACCTCTCTGGGAATGCTGGAAAACACTGTGCCTGGTTGATTTTGGCTGGCTTGTGCATGGCCATGGGAGCTGGAGATGAAGCAGTGGAGCTGGGGAGGGGAGGGAGCTCTCCAAGCAGCACAGCAGAGGGGACACAAGTGTTCCTTGGCTTGCAGCAGTGCTGGGGAGGTAAATGTGCACCAGGCAGATTGGTCAAGCCACCAGTTTGAGCTCCACAGCCATCTCCCAGCTGGCACTCAGCAGGAGGAGCCTGGATCCATCCCTTCTCCTCTCTCCAGGCAGCCAGAGCACTGGCACCTTTCAGTTAAAGCCCAGAAGGGGAAGGATCAGTGTTCACCTTATGCACAGGGCAGCCTGGGAGGGCACAAGGTGCCAGGGCAGGAGGATGGAGCCTGGGTTGTTTGCTGTAGTGCAGCCCAGTGGTTGTCACCAGCCTGGTGTTTTGCAGAGTGTGTGTGTGTACCAGAGACCTCTTCTGCACCTCTGACTTCAGCAGGAAAAGCAATAAAAGCCCTTTTGTTAAAAGCTGGTGTCCTGAGGGGATGGGGTTGAGCCCAGGGGCTTGGCCAAGCCAGGGCCCTGCTGAGCTGAGCTGAGCTGACTGCACAGGGACATTCCCCACTCAGGCTCTTGCTCCAGCTCTCCATTACTGAAAGGCTTTAAGCTCTTGCCAACCACCCAGCTCACAGAGGGAGCTACATTTCCCACCCCACCGAGGCAAGAGTAGCATCCTATTTCATCTGGGTTTTATCCCAATACATCCTAAAGCAGCAGCAGATCCCTGCCTTGCAGTGACCAGCACTGGGAGCATCTCATCTGGAATGGAATAATGAGAAATGAGCTTGAAATTGCTTCCAGCTCCTGTGAATGTTGTGTTATCCCAGCTTTGCTTCACAGCCTGAGCTGAAGCAGCTCTCCAACACTCCCTTTAACTCTAGGAGTCCCTCCCTCAAAAAAAGGTCAAGGCTGGAAAAATGAGGCTGAAGTTGAGAGCAAGCAGCAGCTGCCACAGAAGCCTCCCCACTGCTCCTCCCTGGGCAGCAGCAGCTCCTGCCAGCCCAGCTCCAGCCTTCACTTCACCCCCAGCCACTTCAGCAGCCTCCCTGGAAAAACAAAACATGGAGAAATGTTTCCTTTACAGGGCACTTGAGGAAAAAAAATGGCATCACAGACGTGGGTTTCTTCTCTTTCGGTCAGTAAGGTGGCTGCTTCAGCCCAAGCACACCCACCCCTGCCTCTCTGCAAGGCTGTGCTGGGGAGGCTGCCCTGGGGTGAGCTGTCCTAGTGACCCAGTGCAAACACAAACCTGGGCCAGGGCTGCTGGACACATCCTTCCTGCAGCCTCCACACCTCCTGACACTGGGCACTTACTGCAAAGGATGTGGCACAGGTCAGCAGTTCCAGTACTTGGTGGTCCCCAGGCTCCAGCTGTAAGAAGCAGGATTTGGAAGAGGCTCCTGTTTTCCTCTCTTTGAAGGGTGTTTCCAGGCTGGGGGACCTGGTACTGTTGTACCTGGAGCTGCAGGGTGAGAGCTGACTCAGGGAAGGAATCAGGGAGGGTTGTGATTGTGACCTAAAGGGGGAGTGAGCAGCCCAGAGAAACGTGGAGAGGCTTTACTCCTGGAAAGCTGAGGTCTGAATGGAAGTAAAACTCCTTCACAGAGTCACAGAATCCCACACAACCCCTAAATGTTGGGGGATGGCAAGGCCCTGCAGAGCTGCTGCAGCCCCAGCCCCTGCTCAAGCAGCTTCCCCTGGCTCAGGGGGCACAGGAACATGTCCAGGTGGGGTTGGAAACTCCCGAGAAGGAGCCTGCACTGCAGCCTCCTCTCCTCTCCTCTCCTCTCCTCTCCTCTCCTCTCCTCTCCTCTCCTCTCCTCTCCTCCCCTCCCCTCCCCTCCCTAGGCTGAACAGCCCCAGGGCTGCAGCCTTTCCTCCTCACACATATGTTCCAGCCCCTCAGCAGCGTCAGGTGTCAGGCACTGGGTGATGCTCAGCTGATGCTCAGTCAGCTCTCTCCTGTCTCAGCAGCCCCAGTGCTCCAGCAGCAGGGAGCCTGTGCTCTCCTCAGCAGCACAGGGGCTGTGTGCCTGTGGTTCCCAGCACAGCACAGTGAGCTACACTCAGTTCCCTGCTCAGACCCCATTCCCAAGCATGAGGTTCAATTCTGTCCAGCTCCTTCCTCCCCTCACTGGCACTGTTGCTGGGAAAGGCTGCACCTGACGAGCTTCCCTCCTCCTCCTCCTCTTGCAGAGTTCAAAGGATGCTGTTGATTTGTTCTGTAATCAAGCAAATTCTCCAGGGCCCATTGAAACAAACAGGAGCCCTGGGCCAGCAGTGAGTGAGGCCTCCAGCACTCATCACTTACTGACTGCACATCAGCCTTTCCCTTCCCAACAAAGCAAAGAAGAAAGAGCAACAGGTCTCCAAGGAGTCTGCCTGTGATAGCAATCCCTTGAAAGCATGAGACGGGGAAACAGAGCACCTGAGGCTAGATCTTCTGCCAGATCAGCAACACAAAGCTGCACAAGCAGTATCTTTAGTAGTAGTTTTGCTTCTCAAGGTCCTCTCCATCCTCTTCCCTGCCCCTGGCTGCTGAGTGCCTTCATCCTCCTTCATCCTCCTTCAGCCACCCTGCACTGTGCTGCCCTGCTCACCCACCCCCTGGAGCTGGGGGATGCAGAGGGGGGTGCTCAGGGGCTGTGTGCCATGTGCTTTCTTCCTTCAGAGCCCTTTTCTGGGGAAGCTGGCATTAGGAAGCAGTGAGCCCACTCTCAGCTCTCCATATGCCACCCTGCTGCTGTGCCAGGCCATCAGACCTGAAGTCCTGCAGCCCACATCTTCCAAACCAGAGCTGTCAGCACATTGCAAATGTTTCCTTCTCCTTTCTCCTTCAAGAGAAGTCAGACAGACATGAGATAATCTCCAGCAAAGTCCAGTTCCACCTTTCTCCTCCTCTTGACAAACCCTGGCTTGCCTCATCCCCAAGCCACAGCACAGCTCCCATCCCTCACTCGCACTCAGCACCAGCCCAGGTGGGTCCCTGCTGGGTCCTCACCCTGTCCTGGCACACACAGCACAGCTCCAGCAGCATCTGCTCTGTCCTGGCACAACACAGCACAGCTCCAGCAGCATCTGCCCTGTCCTGGCACACACAGCACAGCTCCAGCAGCATCTGCCCTGTCCTGGCACACACAGCACAGCTCCAGCTCCAGCACCATCTGCCCTGCCCAGGGAGCACATCTCTGCCTGCAAGCTGAGCTGAGCTCCACCAGTGCCCCATGGTGCTGCTGTCACCCAGCCCTCCTGCCCTCTCTGGGCTCTGGGATGAGTCTCTTGGGGTTGTGGCACCAGAAATGACCCAACTGATGCTGAGGACCACGAGCCTCCATCCCTCTGACCTTCTTGTTTCATCCCATCACTGGGCTGGGAGGCAGAGGCAACACTTGGGCTCAGAATGGGGCTCAGGCCCAGACTCACCTGAGACATCCCATTGCCATTGGCCGACTTGTTCACCTTCTGCAAAGCCTCCTGAACCCACCAGAAGTATCTCTGACACCTTCTTCTCTGGGGTCCATCCTACTTCGGTCCAGTGGGGCTTTATCTGCCTGATGTCTCTATCCACCCATCCCACCCCACCCCATCTCATCCCA
>WBNH01009075.1:14692-24923 GCA_013401255.1 Urocolius indicus
CATCCCATCCAATCTCATCTCATCCCATCCCACCAACCCAATCCTACTCATCTCATCCCATCTTCCCCATCCCATCCCATTCCATCCCATCCCATCCCATGTGCTTCATTGCTCTGCCCAGTGCCCTTGCCATACCCAGGGTGTCTGGGGAAGCCTATTTGCAGGGCACTCACTAGTCACTTTGCCTTCTATGACTCAAGGCAAACCAGCTGAACCTGTCGATGACCTGACTTCGTGTTGTCTCCCCTGGTAGCATTAGCCTTGACCTGACTTCACAGAGAGTTGGGTTTCGTCTGCTTTCCTGGGGAAGTTTCAGTTCCCCCAAAGCCTCTCCCAGCCTCACAGCTCTTCCTCAGAAAGCAGAAGTGGCTCCTTGGCCTTTCCTACCCACTGCTGGAGGTGACCCCAAAAACAGTGACAGAAATCCCCTTGTCCCTGGGAAGAGGCTTCTTAGAAGAGTCCTGGCCCTTCAGGGAAAGGGGCTCAAGTGGGTGGAATGGGGAGGATAAATTCCAGTGCAGCCAGAGCCAAAGTCACAACCACAGGGCAGGACACAGGAAGAGCTCTCAGACAGCTGCCATGGTCACTGCAAAGATGCTCCTGCTGCTCATGCTGCTCTTCAGCAGCTCCCTGCACCTCACCCTGGGTAAGGCACCTCCTGGGCACTGCTGCAGCATGGAGACATGGGCAGGTGGGGACATGCCCCAGTGGGGATGTCCTGCTGGAGAGGCCAGAGAGAAACCTCAGTGGGGAGGGGGTCAGGGAGGGAAGTCCTGGGGTGCAGGGAAGATAGGGAAGGTGCTGGGTGGCCTCAGAATGTCCTGGGGTGCAGGGGAGGATGGAGAAGGTGCTGGGTGGCCTCAGGATGCTCTGGGGCGCAAGGGAGGATAAGGAAGGTGCTGGGTGGCCTCTGGAGAGCAGGGGAGGATGGAGAAGGTGCTGGGTGGCCTCAGGATGCTCTGGGGTGCAGGGGGAGGATGGGGAAGGTGCTGGGTGGCCTCAGAATGTCCTGGGGTGCAGGGGAGGATGGAGAAGGTGTTGGGTGGCCTCAGGATGCTCTGGGGCGCAAGGGAGGATAAGGAAGGTGTTGGGTGGCCTCAGGATATCCTGGGGTGCAGGGGGAGGATAGGGACAGTGTTGGGTGGCCTCAGGATGTCCTGGGGGGCAGGGGAGGATGAGGAAGGTGCTGGGAGGCCTCAGGATGTCGTGGGGTGCAGGGGGAGGATGGGGAAGGTGCTGGGTGGCCTCAGGATATCCTGGGGTGCAGGGGGAGGATTACAAGGTGCTGGGTGGCCTCAGGATGNCCTCAGGATGTCCTGGGGTGCAGGGGGAGGATTACAAGGTGCTGGGTGGCCTCAGGATGTCCTGGGGTGCAGGGGAGGATGAGGAAGGTGCTGGGTGGCCTCAGGATGTCGTGGGGTGCAGGGGGAGGATGGGGAAGGTGCTGGGTGTCCTCAGGAGTGCAGGGGAGGATGGGGAAGGTGCTACGTGGCCACAAGGGAATGCAGCGCCTGCCCTGGGATGCTATGGGATCTGCTCAGAAGCTCCCCAGCCTCCACCTCACATCTGGTATCCTGTGGTGGTACTGCCTGGAGACACAACCAGCTGCCAACTGCTGCCCAGGGGCACTCACAACCTCTCCTTTCCTTCTCCCTTCCCAGCCCATGTCCCATCCAGCGAATGCTGCTACAGCTACAGCAAGAAGGCGGTCCGTGGCATCCAGAGCTACTTCCAGACCCCCAGGGAATGCTTCCTGCCTGCACTGGTGTAAGTATCCCTGGCCTTTGCCTCCTCTCCCCCATCCCATCCTGCCCAGTCCCAGCTGGGAGCACGTGCCTGGGGAGGAAAGTGCCTCTGTGGGGTGCAAAACAGATGTGTTTTGGTCCTTTGTGGTAATGGCAGTGGTGTAGGGAGACTCAGCCACACAGGCCAAGGAGGGCAGGGGCTGCTGGAGGTGGCTCCATCCATGCAGGGATGGGGAGGAGCAGTGCATGGGCTGGGAATAGCTCCTGGTGCATTGTCACCACTCCTCTCCTCACCTTCCTCACTGCAGGGTCACCACTGCCAAAGGTGCCACGTTCTGTGTCAACCCCAAGGACAAGTGGGTGAAGAAGGCCTTGAAGGAGCTTGAAAGCAAAATGAACACTCCTGCTGCTCATCGCCTTCTGTCAACTCCTTTCAGCTCTCCTGTTCCCACTGCAACCTCAGCCACTGGCACCAAGCAGCCCCTACCCCATGGGACTGAAGCCCACCATGGCCACTAAACCCTCCCTCCCTGCCCCTGCCCTGCCAGGACATGCCCAGCACTGCTCATATTTATAATAAAGACTCATTGCCACAAGTTCTGAGCTCTGGTTCTTCAGCTCAAGGAGCAGATGCTACAAGGCCAGGGAATGGAGGGACTGAAGAAAACCCCTCAGCCACTGGCACATGCTTCTCCAGGCTCAGAACAAAGGGTACCTGGTCACAGAGTGATCCATGGGGCATGGCACAGGCAGGCCAGGTGCTGTAGCACCCATAGGTGAGGTTACTCTCAGCCATAGGCATCCTTACAGTGTGCTCTCAGCCCCATGGGCTCAGCAGACCCTCCAAAATGAGAGGGTCCGGAGAAGATCCTGCTCTGCCCAACCCTTAACAGCCTGTTAGGTTGCAAACATGCTGGTGGGCACTCCAAAGAAGTGAAGGAGATGACAAGCAAGGTTGGCAGTGCCAGGGAAGGGGGGGTGAGGGCATGAGCCCTTCAGCTGGGCAGGAGGAGGGTGGGAGCTCAGCTGGTGGCCCATCACTTCATGGGAGAGGCCAAAGAATAGGTGGGGGAAAAGCTCAGAAAGGTGCCAGAAATCACCTCAGAGCCACTCCCATGGGGGCAGAAAGGTGGCAAATGCCCCAGGCTGACTCCCAGCTTCACACCTGATGACACGGTGGGGCAGGACCATGCTTTCCAGGACACTGCAGGTAGGGACAGCAAAAACCATCTCAAAGGACATTTTTGCCCCCAGATGGTGGGGAAGCAGCGTGGGCTGAAGCTGATGCAGTTCCAGCCATCAGCTGATGTCAGAGTCTCAGTTCAGCAAAGCACAGGGGCACTTCCAACAAATGCCAAAGCACTTGTCTAAAAGCAGCTCTCTACCTGCATGTGGCCTCTGGCTGGGTGTGCAACCACATCCCAAGGGAAAGACCTCAGCTGTTTGCTATTGAAAATGACTCCAAGTCTCAGCTGCAGCCATGAACCATCTCAGCAGCAGCCAGGGACACTCAGAGAACAAGAAGCTTTGAAAGATAATCTGGGGAAATACACGTAGGAGTCAGTGGTGGGTTGCAGCCTACACTTCCAGCCCACTGCCAACACAGCTCTCCTGCCCACAGCCAGTCATGGCTGTGCCAGCCAGGAGTTGAGTACAACAAACAAGCTGCCAGTGACACCCCAGCAACACCTGACATGAAGAAACACACCAAACATGATGTTTGGGACAAGTATGTCACAGCAAAAAAACCCTTGCACTCCTCCAAAGCCACAAACAGCACACCAGGACCAAGAGGTGGTGAGCTGAGGAACTGGGCCAAGTGGAAAGGGAAAAGTGACTTGAGCAGTGCAAGAAGTGGAGAGCCCCCAGGGAGCTACTGCCAAGAGTGATGCACAACCTCAGGGCCACAGGGAGAGACTCACAAGGGATCATCATCCAGAGTGTGACACAGCAGCAGGATGCTTTTGTCAGCAAGGAGCCTCCCTGAGAAGCCAGAGGAAAGCATCTCCTCACGTGTTGCTTGGCACCAGTGATCCAGGAGCATCTCTGGAGGTGTTTTGCTTGTAGAGAAAGGGAAACCAAAGCAACAAATGCTCTGGGCTAGTCAGCAGAGGTTTGCTGAGCCATCAAGTGGAGCATTAATGTGACAAATGCCAGAGAGACTTGGTTCAAGGGAATCACCAAGAGAAGGAACAAAAAAGCATCAGGAAAAGATAAAGATGGTGTTGCTACAAAGATGAGAGAGGGGTGAGCAAAGAGTGATGAGAGAAGGGTGAGCAACAGCAGAGGAAGTTGCTAAATGTGAAAGGCAGAGCCAAGCACCAGAGTATTTCCAACCTGAACACCCACAAGCAGCCTGAGCCAAGAAATGGAGAAGAACCTCTCAGCAGGAGCAATGCCAGAGGCTTTGGAAATGAAGCTGCCCACCCAGCTGAAGTGTCTCTGCAGTGGCAGCGAGGGCAGGACAGCAGCTTGGGCTCCCAGTCATCACTCAGGGAACAAGCAGAGCTGAACATCAACAGATGAGCTTTCAGGCACATGAGCTGCTCTCCACAACTGAACCAGAAGCCTCAGATTTGCAGCTTGAATCCTCCTGCTTAGTGCAGCCCCCTGCTTCTGCCTGCCTGGAGCAAAGGCTTTGGGATGCTGAGCTCCCTCTGCTTCTTTCATCTAGATCAAGTGCTCTAATGAACATCCTTCCTACATCTCTAACCCTCACCTTGCTTCCTGAGGCACTGCCTCTACCCAGGCCATACCAAAAGGCAGTGACAGGCATTCCCAGCCATCTCCCATCTCACCTCCCAGCTCCAAACCAAACATAGCAAATCCTTAAAGATCTGTCCTCCTGCACAGAGGCTACTCCTTTCCTTTCCTTTCCTTCCCTTCCCTTCCCTTCCCTTCCCTTCCCCTTCCCTTCCCTTAAGCCCTGGCACAGGCTAACCTCCATCTTCAGGACAAACTTCAACCCAACCTGTTCATCTTTCACTGAGCCATCCAAATAAACCCCCCTACAATATTCAGCACCAGCAGTCAGGTTGGGTGTGAGATCTCCCTGGGCCCTGCTCAGAGCTACTGCCATTAAACTGGTTTGGTGTGGAATTAGAGCTCCCCCTGTGCAGCCAGCCTGAGCAGCCTTGAGCTCTGCCAATGCCATGGCAGAGGTTGCAAAGCACACGGTGCTGCTCCCAGCCTCAGCACTTGCAAAAGCTGCTGCACTCAAGTCCCTGGGCCTGGCACATCCCACAGCAAGACCAGATTAGCCCATCTGACTTGGAGGTAACTCACCCCCAGAGGCCTTGCTGGTTGCTTTTAGGTTTGAACCTCAAAGAATTGTCATAGTAATGTTTAATGGTTCCCTTCTGACCAGCTCAAACTGCACAGAGCTGCTGCTGAGCCTGACCCAAAGGCCACACTGTGCTCACACACAGGTCACACTGGTGCTCCTCAAGACAAGTGTGACACTGAGGGCTCAGCAAATACTGTTATTGGTGGGTCTTAGTGACAGAGCCCTCCTCTATGGAGAAAAAGGGGCATTTGTGAGTGAGCCCTAAAGCTGGTTCCCACAGGTGTTTCCTCCAGGCAAGCAGGACTTGCTTCCAGCAGCACAGCAGCGATGGCTGTTAGTCACCAGCCCTGTCCCTCCAGCTACTGGGAGAGATGGATTTACCTATTTCTTAGGGCTGGGAGATGCTCCTACAGTGCAGCCTCTAACACGGGCAATGTCAGGTCTTCTAAACTCCTCCTCAAGCACAAAGAGAAGCACATTTGGGAGCCTCAAGTTCTCACTCTGCAGGACCAAACTCCTCTGCATCCCCTCCTGAGGGACAGCACCTGTCTCACCACGGTCTCCAGTGGGGTTGTAGTGATGCGTGTGGCTAGGAGCAAGCCTGTGGAGCAATAAATACATCAGTGACTTTGGTGGAGGTGGAAGAGACCTTTTTAATAAACAGGATTCAAATAAAATTGTTAAAAAACCCCCCTGTGAGCTGCCCCTGGGCGTGAGAAGAGTTCAGGTCACTAGCACAGAGGGATTTGGTGGTGCGTGTGCATGATGGAGAGAGAAGGGAAGGAAAGAACAAGCTGTCACCAACTTGATGAGCTCCCTCAGGAAATCAGCAGAAACCAGCTCAGCAAAACTCTTCCAGACAAAAAAAAAAAAGCCACCATTGGTGAGTCCATGAGAAACAACTCAAATCCAAACCAAAGAGAAAAAAAGCCCTACCTTGGAAGGCTCTACACGGGAACAAACCAGTAGCAGCCAGGGCAGGGAGGAGGGGGGACAGCCCTGCCACTTCCTTCCCTGGGAGGGGGTCAGGGATGGCCTCTCCCCCAGCCAGGGCTCTTCCCCAAGAGGGTGTTTTGTGTGTCTCTGTGTGTGTGTGTGTGTGTCTGTGCTGGAGGGCCAAGGGTGTTGGTGGCAGGGAGGTCAGGCTATGGACCGAGGTGGTGATGGTGTAGAGTGGCAGCAACGGAGGGTGGAAGGGCAGCACTCTCAACGATGGCAGCTCCATCTTGCTCTGGTGCTTAGTGCAAATAGTCATCTACCCTGGCAAAGGAGCAGGAGCCCAGGCCCACACGGGCCATGAGCCTCAGGCACTCCGAGGCCTGGCCTAGAGCGAGCATCAGCGGGGGCTGCTTTGGCAGGTTCTGGGATTCTGTGGGGGTAAAAAAAGAAAAGAGAGTTGTTTAGAAGAAGTGTCCTGCCTGGGGGCTGCCTCATCCTGCACCCAGGTCCTCTCAACCTCAGCTGAGCATCAAGCCCAGCACCTCTGGCTTTGGAAGGAGGCTGCTCGTGAGGAGTTGTACTGCGGCTCCTCCACATCCCTCCACCCTCCGCCACACGCATCCTAGGGAGGGTCACAGCTCAGCAGGGCCTTTGAGAAAGTGCTGCTGTGGTGGCAAGAGCAAGGAAAAAGGCAGTGCTGCCTCCCTGCCTGCCAAAAAAACCCCCCAAGTGTCAGAGATCAAAGCGTGGAAGGATAAGAGAAGGCAGGAGAAAGAGGCACAGAGTGAGAGGAAACCTCTGCAGCTCTCCTGCTTGAGCAAATCTCCACAGCCAGTCCAAACTCACTCCCTGGGCACTGCTTCTCTTCAGCTTCACGTTTGCTTTGCTAGGCATGAGGATTCCCCTCAGCAGAGGCACACAAGGTGCCTGGTGAGCCCTGTGATGAAGCATGGCCAGACACCACCGCTCAGGCCTCCCATGGTGATGCCCCTCAGCAACTCGAGGCTGCTCCTGCAGCACTGAGCCTGCCCCTGCTGCCTGCCAAGGGAAGGCACAGTCCTTCCCAAAACACATCACTTCTGTTTCTTTACTCAAACAGGAGCTTTCATGACCCATGAAACTGTCCCTTCCCTCAGGAGATGACGTCTAAAATCTCTCCCTGGCACACTCAGGCACACACAGTGAGCCAGACCAGGCACAGGAGACAAGGGTGGGCTTCTCACACACACAAGCTGCTCAGTTGCCAGTGTTTGGCCAACTTTGGATGGACTGAGATAATCCAGACTGAGGAATGGCCTGGGAAGCTACCTGAGCCCCAGCAAGAGCATGGTATGGTGACAGCATCAAGGGCCCTGCCTGGAATGGATGAATCCCTTCCTTGCAGAGAGGCCATAACCTCATTAGCACTCCAGTCATTTCTCCACTGTGGGATTTTCTGAAGATGCCAGAAGGGTCATCATCCATGTGGCAACTCAGTGATTGCAAGCACATGCCTTCCATCAGGGACAGCCACTGCATTCACTACACCAGGCCTGAGGCAGGAGAGTAAATGCCAACGAGCTGCTGGGCCAAGGAACACACTTGTCTAAGAAAAATTAAAAGGCAGGCAGAAACATTCAGCTCTGAGGACACACAGAGACTGGATCCAGCCACAATCCATCCTGCTGACACAAAAGAGCAAAGCTCATCAGGAAAAGGGCAGCTGTCTTGCTGGCTGAAGCAAACTAACCCCTAAGCAGGTCTCTGCACAGAGCTGGTTAAGACCAGAAGGGAAAAAGCAACAGGGCTGGACCATCAGCACAGCCTCAGTCCCAAGGCTGGGTTCCAGCAGGTGTAGCATCCCATGGTAACATACAGAGGCAATGTCAAAGGGAAGCCAAGCTCTGCCTGCCTTTAACTCCTCACATCCAGTATGAGCTCCCAGCTAAATGGTATTACAGCTGCTCTGTGCTTTACAGCCAACACTATGGAAACCCACTTCATCTCCAAGCTTTTGCCAAGAGAACAACTGCATTCCCTACCAGGAAGCAAGATGATTCCAGGACAAAACTCTGCCAGCCTCAACAGCATGGCAATGAGCCCTGGTAATGCCAGCAAAGTGATGCAGGTGGGTTCAGAGCAAGAAGGAAAGAGGGGCAGGAAAGGCATGAAGGAGATCTTGGCCTTTTCAGTAATAAGGGGAGGAAAATCCTAAGGAGCATCCTTGGAAGCAGCTTTGAGGATGACCCAAGGAAGGGAGCCAAAAGATCAGGAGGATCTGTTCTTTGCAGGCTTCCCTCCCATTTCCCCAGCCAAAGAAAGATGAGGCAAAAGCTCACCACCAGTATATCTGAACCTTTCCTAGCCCTGCCAGGCTTGCCCACCACAGCACAGCCCCTGAGAGTAGCAAAGTCCTGTGGGCAGCACTCCCCCAGCAGCCAGCCCTTACCCAATATAGCACTATTGAGAGCAGCACACACAGGTTCCCTCTGGATGGGGTCCAGCTGCTGACCGACGGGGCAGTTCCAAGGGTCTGAGTAAGCTAACAAGCTAAATGCATCCTGGGGGAGAGAAGAGAAAGGCACAGGCAGGTCACACACAGCTGTAGCCTCATGGGGAATCCAGCAAGTCCGGGGCACCTGCTGTCATTCACAGGGTGGCACCTCCCAACAACAAAGAGCTCTTTTCCTCCTGGCACCAAGGGACTACACTGGGTCATCAAGATAAGTGGATTAAAGAGGGTGTCCCTTCCACCTGGCTGGGGAGCCTGCATGGGAAGGCAGGTAGTGTCAGCTAGAGAGAAGAGGAGCATGCAGTTGCTTCAGGAAGGCAGGCAGGAGCTGTGTTGACTCTCTCTTGTGCTGAGAATTGGGTTGAGATGCTCTACATTTTAAGCTCTGATCTCCATGCAGGCTTCTTCTTCCTCAGCAGGTCTAAAAGTGGGGGCTACCAAAGGATCTCCCAACCCCAGAGAACTCTTTGTGAGCACAAGGCCCAGGGCTTACCTGAAGCATCTTTTTGTGCATTGTGTTCTTCCCATATTCCCTGCAAAGCTGCTCACTCAGCATCTGCAGCTCCCTTCCAAACTGGATCATCCTCTCCGTGGCAGCGTGGTTCCCCCCACACAGCTGCCTCTGGGGGCAGCTGTCTTCTAGAAGAAAGGCAGTGGAGAAGTAACAAGTGGCTTTCATTCCCCACCATTGCCCACTCTGTGTCCTTCTCCCCATAAGCTCCTTCCCCATGTTCATTGTGTAGCCTTTCTGATCCCAGCAGGGAATGGCTTTGGCACAGCACCTTGTTAGGTGCAGGGAAAACTTGAGCTCACTCTGTTTAGTGCCTGACGACCACTCATAAATCAAGTGTTTGGATGAAACCCTGGGAGCTGGTAGCTCCAGCTGGGTCACCCTTTCCCAGGTACATCACAGCACACTGCTGGAAGCCCTGGTCAAACAAACCTTGGGCTCAGAAAGCTTTCAGGCAGAGGTGCCACCACCACCAACTGCAGCAATGGCCACCAGACACAGTGTCACTGGAGGAACTCCCAGTTTCAGAAGCAATGTAGCTGGTTCCCACTTTCCCTCCAGGCTAAAAGCACCCTCAAACAGTACAGCTGGAGCTCATCACCCTGTTCAAGGCATCAGGCAGCCTTCCACAGCTCTGCTTGGCTCCTCAGTAGGCAGAGGTGCAGGACTGCTCTGAGCTGGAATTTGTGACCAGCACTGAGCAACCCTTTGACTTGTGTCACTGTCCCTGCTCCACACCAGCAGCCCTGCTGCCACACCTGCCTTCAGTTCCAGGGCACATTCATTTTCCCCAGGAAAGAGGCATCTTTGAGAACATTACTGAGGTGGGGAAAGAAACCCAATGTACATTGCTGGAACGTGGCCAAAGCCAGGCACAGAGCTGGGAAAGGGGCTGGAGCACAAAGGTGCTGGGGAGGGGCTGAGGGAATGGGGGTGTTGAGCCTGGAGAAGAGGAGCCTGAGGGGAGACAGCAGCACTCTCTGACACTCCCTGACAGGAGGCTGCAGGGAGCTGGGGGTCAGGCACTGCTCCCAAATAATGACAGAATGAGAGGAAAGGGGCTCAAGTTGCCCCAGGGGAGGTTGAGGTTGGAGCTGAGGCAGAACTGTTTCCCTGAGAGGGGTGTCAGCCCCTGTGCCAGGCTGCCCAGGGAGCTGGGGCAGTGCCCAGCCCTGGAGGGATCCCAAAGCCGTGGAGCTGAGGTGCTGAGGGCCAGGGGTTAGTGGTGGGCTGGGCAGGGTGAGGGGAGGGCTGGGACT
>WBNH01009075.1:25666-88243 GCA_013401255.1 Urocolius indicus
CCTTTGGTGCTGAGGTGAGGGAGCCCTGGCCCAGGCTGCCCAGGGAGGGTGTGGAGGCTCCTTCTCCAAAGGGAGGTTTCCAACCCCCCCTGGACACGTTCCTGTGCCCCCTGAGCCAGGGGAACCTGCTTGAGCAGAGGCTTGGACTGGATGAGCTCTGCAGGGCCCTGCCCACACCCCATGCACTGATTCCACTGGTGAGGGAACCCTAGCCCAGGGAGCTGGGGCAGTGCCCAGCCTTGGAGGGATCCCAGAGCCATGGAGCTGAGGTGCTGAGGGCCAGGGGTTAGCGGTGCACAAACCATCAAGTTGGGCTCTGCCAACATCATTTTAAGGGAATAGGTTGGTGTCTGAAACAAGGGCATCATGAGATAAGTCTCCAAGCAGGGGAACTGGAACAGGCATCTGCAGGGCATAGCAGTGACAAGAAGTTACTTTATGGTTCAAAAGAGCAGGACAGATGCCCTCTGGCTTCTCAGAAAGCAGACTGAGCCTTCTCCCACCACCTCTCCCTCCTCAAGGCCTCTACCAAAGGAACAAAGCCCAGTACCTGGTTTCTTGGTTACTCGTACTACTGTGCTGCTGAGATTTGGTAGAATCTGTAGAATTGGACTCAGAGTAGTTGACAGATGAAGGGGATGAGGAGGAGGAAGATGAAGATGATGAACTCAGCGTTGGGTATTTACTGTGACTCTGTTTGCTCTTTGTGGACATGACTCCATTGCTACAGGTGGGACTATCTGCTCCTGGAACTCAGGAAGAGAGAGAGAGAGAGAGAGAGAGAGACAGAGAAATGAGACCAGACCAACAGCACCTGTACAGAAAGCAGCAGGTAACGTGAGCCCCAGCCACATCCACCTTTGCCATTTGCTTTTCTCCCACAGCAAACACACTTACCAGTACTGTGGAGGTGTGAATTGCTTGATCCATGTCTAGGACTTAAGCTGGGGGAGCCTGGGTAACTGTCCTGGGACCTGGGGCTACGGGCGCTGAAACAACGAACCTCACTGTCGGTGCCATTCACCATCTCCACGAACTGCCGGCACCTGGGGCATGGCAGGGGACAAGCACAAAGGGATGCTGACAGCCAGGATGCTCTGCAGGGAAGTTTCCCCTTAGAGGTGGCCTAGAAACTGGGCAGCAGGTTGATTCTTTGGCTTTCAAAATGACATTTGAGTGCTCTCGACAGTGGCCTGGGGTGGGGGAAGCAGCTCAGGAACTGTCACTCTGATGCTACTCAGCCTTCAGATACTCCTGAGGAGTGACTTGATTTGCCTTGTGCTAAGAAGAAACTGTTGCTTTACAGCATGTTTTCATCTCCATCACCTCTGCAGGTACTCCAAAATTCACCTGTGGGCTTTTTTTGAGGGGGGGGGAAGGTACAGACTTTGCCAAACTTTATGGTTCCTTTGCCACTCCTTCAAAGCAGAAATACTGGAGGGCAACAGAAACTAGAGAAGGGAGGGTAAAACATGACAGCTCCCCATTTAGCTTTACTGAAAATTGTCCTTTCTGTGTCTTAAGAGGCTAGGGAGAGCCACTTTGTACAGCTGGGAGAAGTGGGACACAGCAGCACTTTCCTTCCTTAGCCTCTACCCCAGATAGCCTTTGCCACACATCTGTCCTTCTAGGAACCTTCACAGCGACTGCCACGTGCTCCACTGTTGCACAAGGCAAGCAGAGGCCATCTGTGAAGGAGTTTCTGGCAGCCAGCAGAGTTACAATTCCACCCACCTCTGCCTGACCTCACGAGGCAAAGTCACAGAGTGTGCGAGCAGCAGCCAAGCTGCAAAGGCCTGGCCATACACCCTCTCCCACTTGCTCCCAAAGGCATCTCAGTTTGAACTCAGCCCAAAGTGTGCAACTGGACTGGATGGATGCCTGGACAGCCTCTGTCTTCCCACCTTCACCTACACATTTCAGCATTAGGGAGGCCAAAGCTATTCATACTTACTTTAACATGAAGAGCAGGTTGGGGTTATGTTCTAGGAGACCAGGATAGAGCTGCTGGGTGGCTTCTATAGCCTCTCCCACTCTGCCTGCTAATACTAGCTTCTGTATTCCTGAAAGCAAAAGGGAGACCTGTTGACACACAGGACTGGCCAACAAGAACAGCTCACACATCCCATACAGCTCCCCACTGCCACCCTGAGCAAGTGCTAGGCAGAACTGGGGACCACACTCTGCTTTAGTGTGTATCAGGGTGAGGAAAATGAGGTAGAATCCTTCAGTAGCTCAGAAACACCAAGAGTAGAAGAAGCTGAAGGATGACATAGGTGGGCTGAGGTAGGGTGCTCTGAGACTTTAGCTCTGAAGACACAGAGCTGGGCAGCAATTGAAAAGAAAGCTGCTTTAGGCCATGCTGAGTGCATGGGAGCAAGGCGGCTGCTGGGGAAATGCCAACTGCAGAGGTGAAGGCCCTAAGTCTGGCTCATGCTTGGAAGTGTGTGTACAGCTGAGCATCAGCTAAGCAGAGCATTCTGAGAAGGTCAGTGGGCTTCAAGCACAGCACAGTACTGTCTCCCCAGTGTCCTCACCTCTAAGCAGAAGGAATTCTACCAACAGAACGAGGTTCTTGCAAGTCTCACCTCCAGGTATTCCCAGAGGGGTAACCTGAGCTTGGCCTGCAGCCAAGAGACCTGTGAGCTAGCTCAAAGAATCAGCTATAGTTAAGCTACAAACAGCTCAGTGACTCTTCCAGGAGGTGCAAAGACACAAGGCAGAAGCCATCTGTCATCCTGGGGGTGGATGTCCCACGTGTGTTCCTTCAGTAGGTCAGGAGACACGACTGCTAGACTAAACCTGAGAGCCCAGCCCTAAGCACTCCAGAGGAGCTGCTCACTTACAAAGGCTCAAGTGTACTTACAACTGAAAATTCATTGCACTTCCAAACAACAGAGAGAAGCCTTTGGATAGCCTGGGAGATGCTTTGGTAAGCAGAGGCTCGAAGAACAACAGGCTGTGACTTCTGCAAGTTGAAAGCCCAGCCCAGTAACCCTCATCAGCAATCCCCTGTGTAATGACTTGTCTTGGCTCCCACCTCCCAGGGCCTGTTTGCTTGTTGTTGTGGCTGAATGCTAAGCCCACAGACGTGGCTCTCATATCAACACACCTTGCACAGTCTCTTTCCTTTTTCTCTGTTTCCTCCACTTGCAGGTTGGCTTTGGCGTCTCGCTGCTGCTGACAGCTCCCTTTCTTGCCTTGCCTGGCAGCTCTCACAGATGGCACTGCCTCTTTCTACTCTCTCCTCTTTTTTTGTTTGCCCATCTGTGTTTTCCTCACACCTTTTCTTCAAGCCCCAACTTCAGAGCTCTCTATTCCTTTCCCTCCATCTGTCTCGTCCCCAGACAGACGGGGCTGTGCTGCCTCACCTGTGTGTGTCCCCCCCCATCCAGCTTCCCCAGTTCAATCCACACCAGTAGGAACACTGGTTGGGCTCAGGCTTGCATAAAGCACCACCTGGAAAGCACAAAGCCCCATCAGCACTAATGGGCAGCAGCTACAGGTTATTTTGGGTCTCCAAATGAAGGTGACTGCTGGCTAAGCACATGAGATGTATGGAGAGTGAGCTCCAGAGGCACACGATGCTCCTGCCACCCAGCAGTCACATGAGAAACAAGCTCACAAAGGGAAGAGAAATGTACAGAGCAGGTCACAGCCTGTGTTCAACCAGCCAGGAGAATGCAGAACACACTCCAATGTTCTGTGATTCTGCAGTCTGAGCCTGTGAATAGAGAAGCTCACCACAACAACAAAGCAGAGCAGGAGAAAGCCATCAGCTTCATCCTGCAGGAACCAAAAGCACTTGCAGCCCTACCAACGGAGAGATGAACTGCACCAGAGGATCCAGCACTCACCAAAAGGGATAGAGAATGCAGATCCTCCATCTGAGGTGAGTGGAACATGTTGGCTGGGAGTTTGCAAGACCCTCAGTATGCAAAAAACTTCACCTGAAGGCAACATGTGTGAGGGGACTGGGAGGCTCATGGACTCTGCCAGCTGGAGGCAAAAGAGATTGCTGTTCCTGTGTCCCTAAGGCCACGTTAATGAAACTGTCTCTGCTGCAACACAATGCATCAAAGAACACAGACCCAAAGGCATCTCTGCTGCACAGTGACCTCAGCTCATTTTATTCTCCACCAGTTTGGAGAAAGCACCTAGATAATGCTGAGGCTGATGTGTGAAACTGCTGCACTCCATGCACCTCCAGCTCTTCCAGCATCCAGCTACACATTTCCCATAGGACTGAGGGAAATGAACCAAGCTGATCAGCAAATCTGGTGTATTGAACGCTGCCAGGCAGACAGGCAAAGCACAGGGCAGACAGGCAAAGGACAGGGTAGTTCTTCAGGCAGAGAAGGTGCAGAGGGTGGAGGAGACCCGGTGATGATGGGAGAAGTGCTCCCAGCATTGCTCTGCTGACCCAGTGTGCTGGGGGCAGCTTTGAGCTGCTGTGGAGTAACTTTTCTACTAGTCTTGAAGGGAACCTGTGCCCCACATGCTGCACTCTGGGAACCAGCAGCCAGGAGACTTACTTTGTCTGTTCTTTATTGAGGTCTGTTCTTCCTGGATGGTGGTATCTGTGACTCTGGCAAAGGCAGTTGCTGTTGAGCAGTACCCATGATGAACCAAATAGGACGAAACCATGCTAGAAAACAAGCAAATGCCAACAGATGAAGAGGTGCTGAGGAAACAGGCTCATCACACTGCAGCATCAAACCAACCCACATGACACAAGCTGTCACTTCAGTGACCAAACTCAGCTTGCTTAGGGGCACAACCAGGATCCTAAATGCACAAGACAGGTACTCACTCCTCAGCAAACAGGAGGGAGGCTCTACATTCACCTTTGCAGGGGGAAAAAGAAAGACAAACACAAACTGAGACTCCCAATGCACACACAGTATTCCTTTCTTTAATGACTGTTGTCCAAGGGTTGCTTGTAAGAGCTCAGCTGTGTGACATCCTACAGAGACATCAAACCTGAACCTCAGAGAGGGCTCATGGCTTTCAAATAGAACCAAAAAGATCCTGGCCTTGAATTTCTTCCATTCCTTATTTTGCCAGCAGTTCTCTCTTTGGGAGTTGAATCTCCTTATGAACTCTACAGATCCACAGATGTTTCTGCCTGCTGATTTCCAAAGAGCAGACTGTCAGCACTGGCCTTACACACAGTACCATGTTTTGAAGTTGTATTTTCAAACCCAAATGTTGGGGGAGGAGGATATCAGTCAGAAAAAAACCAAACACAACACAAACATCTCTCTGAACAGACCATTTCTAAAGCACTTGTGCCTCCCCAGCATATGGGGGGGAGGTAACATGTTAATGCCCACTGGATCTGAGCATGCCATGGGCAACCTAAAAAGCCAGCACAGGATTTCTAGTGACGATTCTCAAAACAGGCTTCACATGATGCAGCTGGGAGTGATCTGACCCAAGTCACAGCTCAAAGCACACATTCAGCTTGGCTACTCTGGGTACAAGAAGGAAGCACAATGATTTTCAGGTGTGACACTGTAAGCAGCTATATACTTGTTCAAGTTGATTGTAAAACCAGGTGCTTCTGAGCACTGCTGCTACATGACATGCCCCATGCCCATGGTACAGGCAGGTGTCATGAAGTGCATCCCTCTCACTGTCAAGCACAGCAGCCAGGTCACCCTGGACACAGCAAACCAGGCTGGCAGGAACAAATGGGGAAAGTCAACTCCTGCTTTAGTGGAATGCCAAGATTGAACTGCTCTGCAAAGCTGCACAAAAGCTGAGCCCTGCCCTGTGTCCCCTCTGCCTGTGGCACCACAGGAAGCGTCCCTGGGTGGGGACTCAGCCCTGGGACACACTGGTCACTATGTCAGGGTCGTTTTTCAGCACTGATACTTCAGTTCTGTGTCTCAGGTACCTCCCACAGCAGTGCTGCCAGTTCTCAGACATTTGGCAGCATGTCTGCATCCAGGGGTACCTCTTCTGGGAGAAGAACACGATCACACTCTGCTGTGACCTATGTGACATACCTGACAACAGAAACCTCTCAGAACCCCAAGTTCTCCAAAGGAACAGCTTTTACTGCTTGGGAGTTGAAAGTCATGGAAGGCAGAAGTGCTGGAATCACAGAAGTGCTGAAATTCACTGTCCCAGCATGGTCTTGTCCATGGGGGAAACAGTTCTTCAGGAACAGCCTGCTCCAGCAGTTCCCCACAGGGTCACAAGTCCTGCCAGGAACTTGCTCCAGTGTAGGCTTCCCATGGGGTCACAGCCTCCCTGGAGTATCTCCCTGCTCCAGTGTGGGGTCCTCCCCAGGCTCAAGGGGATCTCAGCTCCCTCATGGCCTCGCCACGGGCTGCACCACAGCTCACAGGGGAATCTCTCCTTCAGTTCCTGGAACAGCTCCTCTCCCTCCTTCTTCACTGACCTTGCTGTCTGTGGAGATGTTTGTCTCATTCTCACACTCTTCTGCAGTTTAGCACTTGAACAGCAACTTCCTTCCCTTTCTCAAACACATTAATCCCAGAGGTGTCACTTCCATCACTAACTGGCTCAGCCTGGGCCAGTGCTGGGTCCCATCTCAGAGCTGACTGGCCCTGGTTCTGTCACATACAGGGGAAGCTCCTGGCAGCTTTTCACAGAAGCTACCCCTGTAGCCCAAACCCACTCCATTCTTTTTGCACTGGGAAATGCACCCAACACTCACCAATGCACAAAGTGTTGGTGTTGTCACTTAGGCTGGGCTTTGAAAGCCTTTGGGTTTGGCTATTTCTTGCTCTTTCATTTCTTAGCTCAGTTGACTTCCACATGGGCTTTTCTCCTATATTAGTGGTTTTTACAGTGGCTTCTCCACTCCCCTTCCCCCAAGTCCATCACCTCAATGTGTTTGTTCTTCCACTCCTACAAGCTTTCAAGCAGCTTTTGGCTGCAAACATCTCCCAGACTTTGTACATTTGACACAGCAACAATCTCCCCAGGAAACACCATTCAACAACAAACCAGAGGGGAAACCAATTGGAGTGAAATGCACTGACTGGCAGTTTTGGACAGAAGAAAGCATACATCAGCATTAAAGAAAAACCCCCAAGTGAAAGCCTAACAGAATGAAAGGAGCTGGCCAGTGGAAAAGAGACTTACTTCTGCAGCATGGCCTGCCACTCCCCTAGTCTGTCTCCTATGGGGAAGCGTTTAATGGTGCTCTGGATCTTCGCCCTCCACTCCCTCATGTAGTCCTCAATGTCAAAGACAAAGGGCTGCTGTCCAAAGTTGGCATCAACTATCTCTCCTGGAGTCTGGAGACCCACTGTAGGGTAGAGGTTTGACTGTGAAGGAAGAAAAAAGGAAGGTGGTGTGAAACCCTGGTATGGTGAGATTGAACTGGGATGGAATAGGAAAGGGCAAGAGCCCTTGAGGTGCAGCTGAAGGAAGTCTGGGGCTTATTGTGCTGTTATTAACTGGTATTAAACAAAGGGTTCAGGCCCTCGGCAGCCTGTGACCAATGCCATGGCTGCTGTCTGTGGTGTGCTCACTTTCTGGCTCAGTTTTCTGCACTTTCTCCCCAAAGTTCAAGAGGCAACAAATAATAACATTACAAAAATAAAAGGGGCATCATCTCCAGCAACACACACACACACACACACACACACACACACACACACACACAGTGTTCTCTGCTGTTTCTCTTATTCCTTGGCAGCTGCTGAGCCTTTTACACCTCTGATGAAAAGTGGATGGGTAGCAGTGGAGCTCTAAGTTAGGCCTTTGACAAACCCTGGACAGCAAACCATCCACACAAGGGATTTTCAGTGCTTCAGGTGGATGAAATCCCCTGCAGGTGAATTTCATTTCAAGAGCCAGCACATGGATCCAAATGCAAGCTTTGCTCCAGCACCAGAACATGGGAAAGAGAAAAGAGGAAAACACCAGGAAAACATCTCTACAATTCAGCCAATAATTCACCTTCCAGAGCTGAGCTCACTGAACACAGGCACTCAGGGTCTGTCTAGAAGTTCTCTCAATTCAGGCTATTGTAAGAATCAGCTTATGGATATGGATTGAATCCCTGAGCCCACTTACACGTGGGGAAAATGAAAACAGCACCAGAAAAGTTGCTCAGAGGTGCCTGGATGACTTTTGGAGAGCATGTTCCATTCACTGCCACGTCACCTTGCTGCAGCACAAACTCTTCATGTGTTTGTGAGACAAACTTCAGTAAGTCTCTGCTTCAGAGCATCTGCTGACAGCCTGAGGGGTTTAAGGAGAAATCTCTCTCATGCCACTCATGAAGTGCTTGGTGTTGGGGTTTTCCCTTTGTTCTAACTCACTGGAGACTGACCCTGCCAGGAATCAGACCCTGGGCAAGGCACACGAGTGCAGGTGGAGAGTCTGGATGGTGTCTGGTTGCAGAGTCTTGCTCATGGTTGAACCCACACCAGATGTCAGATCAGTGGAGGGGCAGATCTCTATCTCTAGGAGGTTAGATGGTCATCTTAAAGCAAGACTTTATGTGTTTAGGCTTTTTAGGATTACCCTAAAGCTAGGATAATCCTCTCCTGCTCTACAGCCAGTGGTGTTGGCTTTCCTACTGGCAAAATGATTCAACTAACTCCTCACTATTGCAGAGATCTGAGACAGCAGCAATGTCCTTCCCTTCCTTTGAGACACACTGTGCTTGGGGATTTTACTGTTTCCTGAAGGTATTAAGATTGTGAGGAGGCAGAACTCAGCAGAATGCCAATCCCACTGGTGGAAAATGGAGCCAACCCATCATGAGAAGTGATTCCTTCCTCTCTGTATTCACTGCTGTGGCTACATCTGCAGAGCTGCCCTCAGCTCCACGTCCCCAGGACAAGACAGCCATTCCCAAAGGAGCTCCGGCAGAGTTCTGCTGAGCTGCTCAGAGGGCTGAGTGCATGGCAGGTAATGACAGGCTGGAGAATGCAAAAGAGGGGGAAGAAATCTAAGTGCAAGTCTTCCATTCCCAAAAGGAAGTTGATTAAAAGATGGAGAGAGATTCTTCTCAAGGGACTTCTGTGAAAGGACAACGTGCAGCAGCTGCAGACAGGGAGATTTTGATGGAATATAGAGAAGAGATTCTTCCTAAGGAGGATGATTAAGGACTGGAAGAGGTTCCCCAAGAGACTGCAGCATCCCTGTCCTCAGAGATTTTCAAGACTCAATTGGATAAGGCCCTGAGAAATCCGCTCTACCTTTGAAATCATAACATCTCAGAAAACAATGGAGAAACAGATCTGTCAGTACAGGCTGGAAACTGAAACCAGGCTGCCTGCATCATTGCTGACTCAGCACACCTCCTCCTCTCCTTTTCTCACACCAAGGAAGCTGCTGGGTCAGAGAACTGTGGGCTGAAAATCCAGCAGGACACAGGAAGAGCTACCAGAGGAAAATGACAGAGCTCAAGGCAGTTCCTTCTTTCTTTCAGACCTAGCTGACAAGGAAGTGTCTCTAATGAGAAACCAGATCCTCTCCCACAGCCCACACTTTGGACTTGTTTCTTAGCTCAGCTTTTTAACATCAGGAACTCCTGAACTTCCAAAGCCAGGAATCAAACGCCCAAACCACTTGGAAGTCAGAAGTAAAACATCCCAGGTTACAACAGAACATGTATTTCAGCCACTTTGGGGTAGGTTTATCTTTGAGGGCACACTGTCTACCCCTGAGGGCACACTGCCTACCCCTCCGCAAGCTGCTCTTCAATCCACTCAGAGTTGAAATCCCATTTCTTACATGGGATATGTCCTCTCTTCAACTGTTAAGAACTACTTAACTAACTAAACTATCTCCACCACGCTGCCAGATGCAGGAAGGCACCACCCCACAGCCTACTGGCCAGGCAGATGTTTCTCCTGACAAGTTCTTCAGACCCACCTTCACATACCTCTGATATGTGGATCATATCTTGCCTCTCATGATGGTGGCCAGTTGCTCACCACCTCCTAGTTCATCTTGACTTGGTTTTTAAGGCCCTTGTCCCTTTGCATCCCCCTCCAATCCCACCCTGGCCACTTCCACATTGGGCTTTTGAACAATCCCTATTGTTTCAGCAAACAGCCAGGCAAGATAAACCTGATGTGGGCCTCTGGAAATAAAAGAGAGAGAGGCCTAAGCATTGACTTCAATTGGTAAAACAGGAGAAAACTCCCTCTGTGAGATCTATTTGCAAGCAGTTCTTTTGGTGTTGACTTCAAAATGTGATTTTTTTTCCCACCCTTTCACTGTATTTCTGTACAAACACAGAGGGAAGTGAAACAAGCTGAAGCAAATCCACTTCACCCTGTGTGAGACATGACAGCAAAATCTGGATTTCAACTGAAAGTATCCACTTCAAGCTTCCCAATGTTGGCACTATTGCAAAACATGGTCTTGATTGTTTGCCTCTGAAAGGGGAACTTTGCAAGAAGCACTTCAAGGAAACAATTTCTAGACTGGTTTTGAAGAGCTAAAGGAATTCCTTGTGTCATCTCACTGATATGCCAACCCTAACAATTAAAAGCAACAGAGCTCACTGTCCACGCTCCTCAGGGATGTGTGCTGCCAGTCAGCTCCAACAGCACACAGGCTGTGATGCAAGAAAAAGCTTTGATCCACCCCCACCCCCCTCCAGCCCCTTCTCAGGGGATTTGAGTCATTGGGTATGGAACAGAGACAGTGCCAAACAATGTGTGGCAAGCTGCTCAGTTGCAGAGAACCTTAAGGCTCACTCAACACCACACTGCTGTTTGCATTCCCCTCTGCTGTAGCTTCAGCAGGTGAAGAACAGAGATGCCACAGATGTTTCACGTGATGGATGTTTCCTTTCCCTTAGAGCAAATGGCTGTTGTGTTTAAGCCTGTCCCACAATGCTGTGACACATGAAAAATATCACTTGCAAGTTCTAACACCTTCCAATCCCTTACTGCCTCAAGGCTTCTACAATCTCTGACAACAGGCATTTAAACCAAAAAGGCTACCTTGGGTTTCTCTTCTTCAGGAAAGGGCAGCTACCTCAACTGGTTGCAAGAAGGACCAAGAAGCCATGGACTGAGGGAGCAAAAAGGGCCAGAAAGGGCCAGGGGATACACAGGCATCTGCAAAGGTGAGGGAAGAAGGCAGTAAGTCAAGAGGAGGTTAGCGGAAAAGGAGGATGGGAATGATGGAAGTTGGGTGCAGGCACCCTTAGGATGAAGCTGCCAACACAGCAGGTGAGCTGTTAGCATGTGGAGAGGAAGGTCCAAAACCTGCATGGAGGCAGAAGCCTCCTGGCTTTGCTCACATCCACAGCGAGGAAGTTAAATGATCCAATCAAGCTTCTCTGAGAAATCATCTCATGCGGGATAATTCTTAATACCTGGAAGCCCACAGGGCACCTACTGTTCTCCTTCATGGCCCAGAGAAAAATAGTGTTATGGATTAGTTGTTGCTATGAAAGCCAAAAGACTTCCACAGAAAACAGCTCAGCAAACTGCCTGGGAAAAGGCCAAGAGATGCCATTTAACCATTGCCACAAGGCATTTAAATAGCTGATCCCAAAACCCACCTGACCAGCTCTTCCAGTCTGACACTAAACCAACACCTCTGCAAAGGAGACACAGACAAACAGCATTGAGGTGCTGTGAGGATGATCCAGGGAGATCAAGGGGGCTGCCCTCTGCATAGGAGGGGGTTGAATTCAACTTCAGTGGCTCTGCAAGACCTCAATGCTGCAAGGAAGACATGGTTAGTGGTGGGCTTGGCAGTGTGAAGTTAGTGGTTGGACATGATGATCTTCAAGGTCTTTTCCAACCAAAATGATTCTATGATTCAAGGATCCTTCTGTCTGGCCTCCTTCCCCAGCTGTTCAAAGAATCACAGAATCATAGAACAGTGGGGATGGGAAGGGAGCTTTAGAGTTCATCCAGTCCAAATCCCCTGCAGAAGCAGCTCCCATCTAGATCAGGTCACACAGGAATTTGTCCAGGTGGGTCTTGAAGCCCTCCAAGGAATGAGCCTCCACAAGAGAGACCTGATGCTGGGGTAAACAGCCTATGAGTGCACATTAAATGTCTATATCAGCTCACAGTGTGCTCCTGGATCAAAAGGATGCAAGTGAAGCTAAGCAGGACAGGTAATTTCAGCCTGCCAAATCTGTGCTGTGAAGCCTGGGGGCAACACTTCAGCAGCAAACAGCAAAACAACAGCATCATGTGTTTGATTGATGAAGAGCCTAAATGGTAATCATCCATCTAACCCAACACAGAGGCTGCTCTCATCTCAGGCTGTACAACTGAGAAGACAAAGCAATACAAAGTACAGAAGGAATATGGCAACACTGTGATTCTAAGAGTAAAGAGCATCTAAAACTAAGGGGTGTGTCACAGAAGTGTTTTCTTGCTATGGATAAAAGGTTGTCACAAGGCTCCACTCCAAAAGGTTAATCTATAGACAGGTCAATGATTCTTTAAAACTGTCCTTGGATCAGGTGAATGAACTCCTAGAAACAACCCACATCTAGAGGGGTGTCTACTTCAGAAGACACTACAACACTACCGAGTTCAAAGAGGCTAGGAACACAAAAGCACGCTGTGCAGGCAAGTGATGTGAAAGAACTGGGACATCCTTCAGGGCAGACACTGGCTGGGATATGGGAGAGAGCTGTAAAAGCTGTCAATGCCACTGGGAAGGGGAGTAGGGAGTGGTGGTCATGACTCCTCACAACAACAGAAAATGCAGAGGGACACACCAAATGGTTTTGACAGGAGGTGCAAAAGGAAGCAAAGCAACATTTTCCTCTCCACGTGGGATTCAGCCAAGAAACTGGTCACTTGGGAGGAATGAAGCAGAGGACATACAGCAGGGGGTTGGGACTGGATGACTCTACAAAGCTCTTCCAAACCCCACCACTCTGGGGCTGTCATGCTGTGATTTGGGGCTATTAAGCACAAAGACAGGAGTGCAACCTCAGAGAGAAGTCCTATGGATGACAGCAATGGGTGCAGGGGATGTAGTGGTATGTGCCTGCCCCAGGTTTAGCTGCTTCTCTTAAACATCTGCTCCTTGTTCAGGAACACTTGTGGCTGGAAAAGAGCAACCTTTGTTTCTTTTGTCATCATCCACAGTGAAAGTGGGGCTTTTGTAAGGCTCAACTAGATCTTATTGCCTAGTGTAACTCAGTATCAGGGTTGGTGAATCAGAAGAGTTAACTACCAACCCCAAATGGACACCAAAGCCATTCCTCCAGCCATTCCACAAACTGCTCACTCATCCAGCTTGTCCAAACCCTGTGCAATGAGCACAAAAGAGACATCTCAGCCTGCCTTTCATTCCCAGAAATGCCCCTCCTTAACCACACCGTGGTAAGGCAACAACTCCACCACGGCTACAAACCTTGGAGGAGAGAGGAAGAAGCTTAGAATCCTCTCATGAGGAACTTTGGGGCTCTGTGCTTATGGAATTGGCACAGACACTCCACATTCAGAGCTGCATTTGGAAGACATGGACTTGTCATGAAGTTTGAATCCTTATTTAATAAGCAGGGGAAGGGACAATATCTTCTTAGAGGTGGTGAGAGGATGAAAGAAAACATGTGAGTAGGGCACACAGGACTGCAGGGTGACAGAAAGAGGAGCAGCCACAGCATTCAGTGTCTGTGTGTGTGTGTATCAGGAGGTTTTTTGCAGCAAACAGGGAGGGGGGGAAAACAAAGAATCAATCACACCCCCCACACTCTTCCCCCTCCCTTCTCTTTGCATCCTTAGGTAAAATACTGAAAAGAGGTACTTACAGGGAGGTCTGTAAAGGCTATACCTGTGGGGGGAAAAATAGTAGAATTAAAAAGACAAAGGATTTCTTAGCCCTGCTTGGCTACAACCTTCACATGCTCCAAAACATTGCTGCAGCTCAACACATCCCAGCTCTGGCCCTGCCTTTCACTCCCCACCTCAGCCCCCTCCTCTGCAAGCTTTGTCAGGGAAAAGCCTCCAACTTTCAGACACTTTTCCCCTCAAGTTTCATTTTCTACAAAGCAGCTTGTCTTTCCTTTGCTTCTCCCTCTGTTACTACACAAGAGTTTGTTTTCATGACTCACTTTGGCTTTAGAGATAGTTGAGGCTGTAACTAGCTCCTGCCAGCCCCAGACAGGAATGAACATTCAACCCTTGGCATTACAGCTGGGGAACAGTCTTACAACAGTCTTGCACCTGGGAAATACTGCACAAAGACCAGCTTCACCCTCAGCTACACTGTGACAGCTCCCACTAGCAGACAGGAGAAAAAAAACTGTGTGGTTTCCCTTTTTATCTACATCTGCCATGCCAAAAAAGAGAGGTTTAAGCAGAGACAGCCATTGCCTCAATGGCTAACAGCTGAGGCCAGGGGCAATGCTCAGCTAGACAAGCACAGCTCTGGGATGCTCAGCACCCCTGAAGGAAGGTACCTCCCCTCTCTCTCCCACCATCTGTGTCACTCCATCCTCCACGATGGGATCCAGCAGCCAAGCAGCAGCACAGTGAGACAGACCCACAGCAGCCCTGACCCATTGGCTTTGGGGTGTCTTGTTCAGCTTACCAGCCTGAGCTTCACCCATGTTATAAGCTAACATTTCAGGACCTGGAAGCTATGGTCTTGCCCCATGCTTGATCCAAGCACCATTCTGTGTCACTAGCCAGAGGAAAGCTGGTACCCACACCGGTATGTCCAGTTCTCTGGCACTGAGATGCACCACAGCCCACACAGAAGCAAGAGCACATCACTCTCTGGTTTGAATGTTAAGACTATTTAAACCAAGAGCAGCACTGCAAAGTTAACAGCATCAGACTGAAACCATGTAAAGCAATGGCAGGAAACAAAGAAGCCCTGTCTGCAACAGGACAGATGCAAAACCAAATGCTCAGAGAAAAGAATCCTGACTGTTTACCTAATTAACCAGCCAATAAGCCTAATGGGCACCCTGGCAGGTGGCCAATATGCTTTCAGGATCATCATGGCAGTGTGGATCTTGTCTGTTGACTCCAACCAAACACTGAGTGTAGAGGTGATGCTGAGAAAAACACCCAGGGAGCATTTCTCCCACTTGATCACTCTCTCCAAACATTGCTCCTCACTCAAATGGGTTTTCCCACTTGGCACTTGTTTTGCTCAGCTGGATGAAAGCTTGTTTTTACCCTTACACAAGACTAAGACCTTGAGCCCTGCTGGAGTCGTCTTCTGGCCCCCCCAGCATCATCCGGAGCCAAAGGCAGCCTGGATTTCCCACCACAACACATGTAGCTGGGAGTTGCATCCAGCACAAGGGCAAGCAGATGATGATTTTTGAGTGGCCTACAAGGTGGGTGGGAAATTAACTGAGCTGTCAAGACAAAAAGGTTGTGATGAGCAGCTCAAAGTCCAAGTGTTGTGTCTCAGGGACTGATGGTGGGGCCAACACAGTTCCATTTACTAATGAGCTGGATGGTGCACTCCCAAGCAGGCTCCCAGATGGTACCACACAGGAGAGGGCACATTGCTGTTCACAAGCACCTCAACAGGCTGCAGAATTGATCCAGCACACGTCTCATGAAGCTCAACAAAAGCCACTTGCACCAGACTGGAAAATAGGACAGGCTGGGACTGAATGGAGAGGAATTAGATCTGCAGGAAAGGATGTGGGAGCTCCTGCTGGGCAACATGTTGAGGAGGAGTCAGCAGTGCAGCAGGGCAACCACATCCTGGGCTGTGCTAGTTAGTAAGAGCATAGCTGGAGCTGTATTAGGAAGTTGGGCTGTGCAGGGAGGTTGGACTAGATGATTTCTAAAGGTCCCTTCCAACACCTACCGTTCTATGATTCTTGATTAGTGAGAGAGCAGGTTAAAGGCAGGGATTGCTCCCTTCTCTTCAACACCTGGGAGTCTAAACTTGGGAGAATGGTGCTTGCTTTTGGGCTCTGCAGCACAAGGTAGACAGGAAAGCTGCAGTGAGTCCAGCAGAGGCCAACCAGATGAAGAGAGGCTGGGAGAAACTGGGTTGTTCAGTCTTATTCAGGAGTTGTTCCAGACACTTACTGCTGCCTCCAAATAAAGCTGTCAGGCTTTTCCCAGAGCTGCATGGTCACAGGACACAGAGGACAACAGACACAACACTGGAGATTCTAAGTAAAATTCAGCCTGAATGTGGTCAAATACTGAATCAAGGGAATCTCCATCTTCCCTGGGGAATCTCCATTCTTGGAGACAGTAAAGACTTGACAAGTTTCTGAGTAACATGAGCCAGTGGGTCCTGCTTTCATGCAGAACTAGGTCTGTTAACACAGATCTGTCTGGTGAGGGAGTTCATCCTCCATTGGTATTGCCACATATCTGCATCCAACAGAGTAAACAGCAGGAAGAGAAACAATCCTGGCTTGAAGTAGGCAGCTGAGTTTGAAGCTACACTCTTTCTCTGCAGCACCTCCAAAGCCTGGATCCAATTTAAAAGACTAAGCTTCATAAATATAAAGACATGAGAAGTCAAGAGGCAAGAGCCTGAAGAGCCTCTCTGTAAATCCACGATGTTAAGCTGATCAGCAAGGCAGTGATATAAAGACATTATATGAAGGTCCAGTGCTGAGGGACAGTATGATTCACACTTTCACTCATCATCTCATCAAAGGACTTCCATCTTTCCATGACTAACATGTACTTATACACATACCCATGCATACAACATGCTTAAGGACCTTTCTAGCTCAACTCTGCTGTCCCCCAAGCAACAATTACCCTGTGTTCTTCCCTGATGCCATTGTCTTTGGGTGATGAGCCACAGAATGCTACGTCTTACATGGAAGGTACTGTACTCCTCCAGCATCTGTTTAGGTAACTGCAATTCACAGAACACATAAGCACTGCTGATGGACTACAATAAGCAGCAATGCACTCAGCATCCTAAAGAGGAGATTAGAAAATATCAGCCCATTAAACACTTGAATACTTTCACAGCTTGCTGCTTGAAGAGATGAACTATTAAACCCACACAGTTCTATACATTCCTGGAGATAGTTTTCCAACCAAGCCACCTGGGTAAAAGTGGCCTTACAGAGAAACCAGGCTGCAGCCACATGGGATATTTTCCATTCCTTTTGAATTTCCTTCATCTAAAAGTCTTGTTTTAAACCTCACTTGGTTGGAGGACAAGCCCATCAAACCCAGGCAAAGCTGGGATGGTCTATATGACAAGCAGATATCTTCATTATGTCTAATGTTAATGTCTAAACTGGTTGAGAATGGGTATTTGACTTTACCCTGGTGCTTCCAAGTGCCTGCACTAGGACTCAGACTACAGGATATTTTCTGTGCCAAGACTTCAGAGGGTTTGGAATGCTCTTTTTATAGACCTGCTGCTCCATTTACCTCAGCCTGCTGTCAAAGTCTGACATCTGAAGCACTCCTACATTAGCCCCTGAGCAAACTTATCCACTTGATCCAAGAGACCTGGAGCAATTTCCTTCCTCATGTCCTGCATCCAAGATTCTCTGCTGAACAGCTGCAGCTCCAACATTTCTCACCCTTCTCCTTTCTCTTCTAACTCATTCTCAGCACACTTCTAGCTACATCTCATTGTGTTTTCTGCTGCCAGGACTCTGCTCAGAACTTGTCAAAGGCATTTCATCAGCAGCCAGAGGACATTTCCCAGATTAGACTACATGTGATGTCAGACCTCCAAACAAAGCTCAAGGCTTAGCTCCAACCACAGCATCCAGAACTTATAATGGCCAAGAAACCAGTTCTCACACAGTGCTCCTAAGTGATCTTATCACAGATCAGAGTCTATGAGAAGTTCTGCCTGCATGAGCACCAGGCCCTCCTGCATCTGCCTCAGAGGAACGATCCTGCTGGAGATTTGAGGGTGAAAAGTCCACATAACAGACCGTATCTCTGCCACAGCTGTAGCTCTGCAGGCTACTTGCACAGCAGCATACGCTGGCTGAGTTTGGAGGCACCTCTGGAGATCTTGTCCAGCCCCTCTGCTCAAGTAGAGCCACCCAGAGCTGAACTCAGCCCAGAACCATGTCAAGGTCACTTCTGAATAGCTGCACAGATGGAGACAGCCTCTCCAGGCAACCTGTGCCAGTGCCTGGTCACCATCACACTGAAAAAGTGTTTCAGAGGGAATCTCCTGGGTTTGTTTGTTTGTGCCAAGCCTTTCTGTTTCAGTTTGTGCCCATTGCTTCTGGTCCTGGCACTGGGTATCACTGAGAGGAGCACAGCTCTGTCCTCTTTGCAGCCTCCCTTCAGCTATTTCTAGGTACCGATGACGTTTCCCTTGAGCCTTCTGTTGATAAGATCAAACAGTAGCTGTTCTCTCAGCCTTCCCTCCTAGGAGAGATGTTCCAGTCCCCTAAGCACCTCAGTGGCCCTTCACTGGACTCTCTCCAGCATACCCAGCTCTCTCTTGTCCAGGGGAGTCCAGTACTTCTCCTAGCAACTCAGCAGAACTGATGCACTCTCTAGACACACACTGCACTCCAATCCCACTCCTTCCTTCAGCCCAGCCAGGAACTCACAACAACTTTTGCTCTGGTCAATGTTTGGAGTGTTTTTTTTTCTACCAGTGCCTTCATCATTCAACACAGCCTCACTGACACTGCAAGGAGAAGCAAAGGAAAGGAGTGCCTATCCCTACCAAACCAAATCCATTCCAGTGCAAAAACCTGGTTTAAAATGTACTGCATGGCTTAGGTGATAAAACAACCAAAAAGACAACTATTTACCAAGGGTGGAGAATGTGTCATCCAAAGGAAAGACATTTTAGGTCGAAATGAGCCAAAACTTTCTAATTTAGACAAATCAGCTATGATGGATGCCTGGGAAACATCTGTGAGATGTTCCTTTGCACAAAACATTGGAGTCCTTCATTTTAGAGGAACTACTGAGACTGTGGAATGAACCAAATGATAGGTCAGTGCTTAAGAAAGGCTTTTTTTTTACTGAAATAGCTAGCTTTGGGAATGCTTGGACCAATATGTGAAGGCTTACAGATGGACAAATGCCTTTAAAAAGTGAAAAGACACCGATATGGTGGCTTTGTAGTCAGCTGAGTAATACACTAAATGTCCCACTTCTTTATTTCCCAGCTGCCCAGCCATTAGCCATCTTACCCAACCTCCCACTGCACAGCAGCAGAGGAAAGAAGCAGAAGCCAGGGATGCATTCCTAACCTACTTAAAGAAATGGAGCAGCATAGAAACCATTCTACATGCTGGAAGTGTTGATGTCTTGGAGGCAATTCACATCTCCTGAGTGCTGGTAAGGGCCCTTTTCCTCTCTTGTTTCTTAAATCTTACCCACAAATGAGGGACAAGAGTTAAGTGCACATGCAAAGTATTGGAGTAAAGAACAGCAGCAGGGAGCAGGGCAGGAGGATCCTTCTCCTGAGAGCACCTCAGGGTGCTCGACTCACCTAAGCTGTGGCCATTCTTGGTGTAGAAGCAGGTGTTGTTGATGAGGTTGACACAGCAGCCGATCACATCTCCAGTGGTGAAGGTGGGGCCGTAGGGCTGTCCTGTCCCTGAGGAGCAGAAGGAGTGCCCATCGTCCCCGTGGTACCCATACGAATGTTTATCCCATCCTGCAGCAGACAAGACAACAGGTGAGTGATGAAAGATGTGGCAACTAAAGCTGCCAGGACACCGTTTACTGGTGAGTCAGCCCAGTATGAACCTTCACACACCTGGGAGGAAAGGAATGGTCACCAACCCAAAACACATCATGTGGGTTTCAAACCCTTCTGAGAAGTAACAAAAGCAACAGGCTGCCAGAAGTCATCTGCACAAAGACAAGACATCCTTTTGTTTTGCAATAACAATCAAGCCCTGCTTCTGTTTTTATCTTGCCTGTGGTGAAACAAGCTCCCCTTTGTGCATCATCTTCCAGCAAAAGCCTTTAGGATGAGGCTCTGCCAGGTGCAGCTCTGTCTGGAAGAGCTGCTCCTCACAGGTGGAGCTGAACAGCTAGAGGCAATCTCTGCAGTCTCACATCTCCGTCCCCTTCAAGCAGTGGATAAGGATTTCTGTGTTTCCCTTGGGCAACAATACTTCTCACTCTGTGGACAGCTTAAAACACAAACCTTACGTGGCAGTGAGTCATTTTCAAAGTGTTCCATTTGAACATTGCCATCTTCTGTTTATTTTGCCAGTGATGATGTGCCAGAGTTAAAAGCTGGGCTCAGGGCTTGCATCTTGCCCACTTGCTCTTTCATAGAACCACAGAATCCTTCTGATTGGCAAAGCCCTGTAAGCTGCTGCAGTCCCAGCCCTGTCCTCACCCTGCCCAGCCCACCACTAATCCNTTGTGCTCCAGCCCCTTCCCCAGCTCTGTGCCCAGCTCTGGCCACATCTCTTTTCCACATCTTACAGTCTTTCCATTATTCTGAGTTCCCTCTTTTGTTCTGTTCTTCTCCAGTTCTAAATACTTTGGTGTATGTCTTACAGGTAAAAACACCAGCTGTAACTGCAAACTATTGCAAAGACAGAGATTAATCCATCCTTCAGAAGCTGATGCATTCTTCAGGCAACACCCTGGTGTGATCTTTTCCTGGGACTCTCATCCTGCAGAGGAGAGGACAATGTTCCCATGGCTGTGGCCACAGAGTGATTCAGTGAATGCCACCTGACTCTACCATCCAGTGCTTGCCAGCTTGAGTTGCCATTACTGCTCAGGATGGCTTATCTTTGCCTTTCTTAGGAGAGGCAGGTCATGGGGAACAGGCCTCTTACCAGAGAGTGTAAAGAAAGCCTCACACATTCTGTCTTACTGTAAAGACTTCCAGAAGAATCAGGATTCCCTTTGGAGCATCCTTATGACTGACACCATCCAAACCACATGTCACAGAGAGATGTGCTTCTATTAAAAGCCTGAGAGTGGACACAATACTAATAACAACCACCTGTGCTTAAAATAGATAGGGCTGGAACCTCAGGCAGACTGTGCTGACTGAAGAGGAAGCTGAAGAAGGTGCTATGAGCATCTCCTGACCTTACACAACCCCAGCACAGGATCTGCTAAACATGTACCAATGGTTTTGGCCCAAAGGCCTACAAGAAGAAATGCAAAGACCATGAGAGGAGAAGGACTAAAAAGTAACCTGTAATAAGGCAGAAGCAAAAAGACGGAGCATGCTGCAAACCTTGGGCAAGGCGGGGCTGGAACAGTTGTGCAAGCCATGATGCTCCTACAAAATCATCAGCAACGTGAGCACACCAGAAATGTCATCCTGTCACCTGCTGCTCAGCTCTATGCACTCCAGCAGCTTAGCAGCAGCACAGCCACAGCTCAGGCTTTCTCAGGAAAGTATGAAACAGCCTGTGCATGCCCAGGGCCCTCTGCTTATTGCATCACACCACATGGATGCCAGTGAGAGAGGCAGGGAACAGAGCAAGACTGAAATGTGCCATGGGCCAAGGTTTTGGACCTCAGGACAAAGTTTGAGGGTGAAAAGTATTAAGGAGTCCTAGCAAACCCCAGTGTAGAAATGAGAAGCAGTTTCCTCAGTCCCTCACGTGCAAAGGAGCAGCCTGACACGTCCCAAGAGTCGTGCCCATCTTCTCTCAGAGCAGCTCCAAACAAGCTGCTGATGGCAGCACCAGTCCTGTTGCATATCTTCATGAGAGACAAGAACAGCAGCAGAGCCAGCACCTTCAGCAAGCTCAGCAAACATGCCAAATGGGGCTGCCAAAAACAAAGGAGGGAGTGATAGAGGCTCTAGAGGCTGTTGTCAAACTTCCACTGCTAAGGCTCCATGCAGAAGTATCAGTGACACACTGAGTTTTGAACACTGTGGCTCCTCTCCACCGTCCCTGCTGCTGCTACTGCTGCTGGCCTGGGAGGAGCTGCTGGACCTCAACTGTGACTTCAGCCTCCCCAAAACCTGACCTGTTACATGTATGTTACTTCAGAGCTTGTCTAATGAAGCTGTTGGTGATTTCAGACAACTGGAATCAAGTTTCCACCTCTGCTGCATACAAAATGTTTCTGACACCCCAAAGGATCTCAGAAGCACTTGTCATCACTTCCAGATGCTTACACCAGGCAAATGCACTGTGAGAAATGCCACAGTGTACCCACCTGTGAGGACAACCTCACAGGACACTTGTGCCAATGCAGACACTACAGTGAAAGAAAAAGCCATAAAGGTTTCCTTACCTATAGATCAGGACTGACCCTACTGCAAACCCCCTCCTCCTGCTGCTGTGTGACTCCTGCTGCATGGCATCAGCACTGGCTGTGCCCCTAAAAGTGGTGCTGAGCTCACAGAGGAGATGACCAGCAATGAGAAGTGATTGAATGAAGGGGCTAAAGCTGGTATTGTATTGCAACAGTGCCTGGAAAAAGCTTGACTTGACTCTAACTCTCCAGAGCCAGCCACTACCATAAGTAGGGAAGGAAATCCTGCTCAGGCAGCACTCTGCCAATGACATCCTGAAAGAACCTTTCCAATGCCATGTTGTAGGGCTGAGTCTGGAGCTGGCACAACCCTGAGGATGTTCAGTGTAGGCTGCCAGGCTGAGTAGATCAGCACGGCCCTCCTAAGAGCAACCAGCTAGGCTTGTGTGAGAGAACTTCCTGTACTCACCAGAAACATGGGTGCTGTAAGTGACATGCCCAAGCTTTAGGTAGTGATTAATCACACCACACAGCAGCATTTCTTCAGCTGTGCCCAGAATAAACATGAGGGCACTGGCACTGCAGCACTGGCACACACAGGGCATTCCAGCACTGACACACAGGGCACTGCAGCAATGACACACGGAGCACTGCAGCACTGGCACACAGGGCATTGCAGCACTGGCACACAGGGCATTGCAGCACTAGCACACAAGGCACTCCAGCACTGGCCAACTTCAGCCAGTCTCCTGCAATTCCTTGATGATTCCATTTACAAACAACCCCCATCACCTGTATCACCTCCAGGCCAGTGTTACCTGGGCCTGATTCCCACAGTGCATCCCTATGGCAAGCGTGTGGCACTCTCCTGTGTGACCAGCAGAGTGAGGAACAAACCTTCCCCTACACTTTGCAGACACATCATCCCCCCTTCTCCCCAAGCACCCAGACACTTGCTGGGAACTTGGGTCTTTTCTGCAGCATTAGCAATTTGCTATCGCCACCTAGTAACAGGTTTATGACATTACAACCTTCTCTTCCACTCCTTTGCCACTGTTCCCTCCTCGACTTACTCACCAGCTACTCCCTTTGCAAGCTCTGCCACTGGTTTCACATGGCATGGATCAGACTTCTCATATCCTTTCCTCACACACTTCCATCTGCAAACTCTCTGCATGTTTGAACCTTTATTTGGTCTCTAAGTACTTCCAGAAGCCAATTGTTGTGACCCAGAAGGTAAAGATGGGATCTGCATGTTGTTACAAAGGCTGGCCAAGTGGGATAGGGGGTCACAACTGATAAGGATCCTCTCCAAGAAGTGAGGCAGCAGATGCACAGCACGTGTGTGTGTGTGTGTGGTTCTTACTGAGCAGCACAGACAGATTCTGGGCACTCAGTACTTCTCAAAGGCTTTTCTTTCCACTAAATGCTCCAATCCTGCTGCAAGCACATGTAGGCATTCACAGCATCTACTGTACCCTCCAACAAGGAGCTTCCCAGCTGAACTGCAAGCTGCAGTAAGACATGCCTCCCACTGCTTGTATTTGCTGCCCTTGAGTTCCTGCACTGGAGAAGATGGTAAACTATGTATTTGGTCTCTCCAGAACAAACATAATGACATAAACCTCTGCAAAATCCATCCCTTTCCCAGCCCGAGCTATTCCCTGCATTTCTGATCATCGTCATCTCAAGCTTTGCTGGATTTCTGGCACTGCTTTGGAGAAGGAAGGTGCATCACACAGATGGGAAGCAGCCTGGAGCTGTTCTCTCTCCTGTTCCCTAGCCCTCTGCCAGTTAATCCTAGCACTTTCCCTTTTATTATCCTTTTTACCACTGATGTTTCCATGAAGCTATTGTAATCCCTCCACAACACAGCATCACAAGGCTCTCTCTCTCTGCACAGATTCTCATCAGCTCTGGTGTGCTCAGCCTCAGCTCTTGCCTCTTACCACCCTTGGTGCCTCACAACCCTCAACAGCCAGAGTAGCCTACTCTGGGCTAGTGAGGTGCAGGCAGCTGCTTCTAAGAAAACCCTGGGAGTAGCCACAGTTTCTGAGCAGTAACTCATACTGACAAGGCTGAGGTGCTTAAATCACAGCCCATTGCAGTCTGTGGGTGATAGGTGACCTCTGCAGCAACAGACCCCTCACACCTATGAGCAGCTGACCCGAGTCTAAACAGTCTCAAACATGATTCCTTACAACATTTCAGCAATCTGGACAAGATTAGAGACTATGCTTTTCTGTTTCTTATACAAAGTAGGTCATGGGCTCCCAAGGGACCTTACAGTCCAGAACAAAATCCAGTGAGCTAGAGAGGCTGGAGGGCCCAGTTTTCACTTCTCTTGCTCCTTCCATTTCTTTTCCCATCCTCTTATCAAGAGCACAAAATCATTTTAAAGAGAAGAGACAGGGAACACAAAGGATTTGGCTGTCTGACACAGAGCAGTAGTCAAAGCAGAACCCAAACATCCTGCCTGCACTGCTCCTGTTATCACTGCAGCTCATTTTGAAGACAAGTGCACTTTGAACATGCAAATGGAACAGGCAGCAGCACTCCACAGCACCTCAACAGCTGGCAAACAAAAAGAGGTGAGAGTTACAGCCCTTTGAATTGCACACTTGGATCACAAAACCTAAAATCTAGGTATAGTATCTATTAACAGAAGCAGAATAACTCAGAGTGTGCCATCAACCAGAGACTGGGAAGAAAGAAATGCAGAAAGCATGAGTGGGGCTTGGGAAGTCATTTTTGTATGTTCAGCACCAAACTGGAGCTGTGTTTGGCCTGCCAGCAAGAACAAGCAGATCTGTTGATCATCTTGGCAGACTGACTCCAGCCCAACACACAGTGGGGAAAAAAAAAATGAACATCCAGTTCCATTGCTGCTGTTTTGATAAACAGGCAGCATTATGCAATGCCAGATCACATGGCAGAAGAGACTTGAGTTACTTCAGGACACAGTTACAGGATCAACTCATAAATGCTTCTCTGAAGTGAGCACTGGAGTGGAAGTGTGCTACTAGGACTCCTAACTATCCTACATCCATCCTTGTTCACTCCCACCTTGCCCATTGGAGATCAGCCCTCCTTCACCCTTGACTTTCTCAGCAGCTACAGCACACATCTAGCAACAGCAGCACCTGATTCTGCTGCTCAGCTTGCTAAGTGTGCAGCACCAGGTGCCCACGCATAACACAGTAGCAATGCAATGCAGGATGCCCTGATGGAAATCACCAAGGGCTTGATTTTCATGATGTCTTTGTTGCCCTGCTTCTCCTTCTGCAGAGTGCAGAGAAGGAAAACCAATGTCATCCTCCTGTGCATCAAGGTTCCAACATGCCAGAGCTGCCTGTGGGCACAGGAGAATGGGGACAGCAGCATTCACAGGGATGTGCACTGATCTCTCCTCTGACAGCAGCCACAGCACACATGCAAGGCCCAGCCTTCACACAAAAGATGGTTGTTCCAGTAACTAACAGTCTGTCACCTCTGACTCTTCCTGCTCTCTCACCTGCTGGGCTTAAAAGGGAGCAGACAGATGCAGTTCTTCACTGACACAGGGATCATTCCCTGCTCAGGCACATTGCAAGGGAGAAACCACACTCCAACTCAGCTCACACATTCAAAGGAAGCAGCACCTGGTGCAGAAGCTGCTGCTGCAAAGGGCAGGGCCTTGCTCACAAGTAATTTGGTGGTGACCTGATGTGCAACCAGGGAAACCTGAGACATCTGAAGGAGTAATGCTGGTGAAGTAGGCATTTGGCCATAGGAAGGGGAGAGGGAAGTTTGGATACAGTGTTTACGTCCTGAGTGATGTGAGAGTGTGAAGGCTTGCTCTTGAGGACAGAGTCCAGTGACTGCTCTCCAGTTTCTGCAATGTGTACATCTTCCTCAGCACCACCTGGACCTACTTTCTCTCTTGTATTTTCAAACATTTCCCATTTTTCTCCCCTCTTTGTTCTTGTCTGATTCTGCCTCTAGCATTCCTCTTCCCACTCCTCTGGCCAGCAATCCCAGCTTCCCACAGCTGCCCCTTGCCAGGACAAGTAGTGTACAAACACTAACTGCAGAGGGACAAGAACTTGTGTCAACACTCTGAAACAAACCAAACCAAATAATTTTGAACAGATTTATTGAAGTCAAAGCCCATCAGAAACAGATGTCAAAAGCTTTGCTTGTATAGTGCTTGGGGAATGGGATGTTGAGGGTGGAGGCAGCAACACAGCCCAGAGACACTGCTGGACCATGCTCTGGCTGGAGGCTGGGCCATTTCCCTGCACTGAGCTCTGCAGGCTGCTGTTGCTCAGCAGCTATGGCTCTTTGGCAGCTGCAGAGCATGATGTCAGTGTGGGGGGAAAGTACATTAAAGAGAGGATGAACAGATGAATATGGGACAGGGAGAAGTAGGGTGCTGCTTAGAGTTGTTTCTACAATGTCCTGGGCAGAGCAGTTCCAGGCAGCAATTGCTATCTGAGGGGTCAGGACAAAAATACCTGATGGGGAAGAAGCCATTATCACAGCAGGAGCTGAATCACCCTGTTGCAGTGGACTTGGCTCTGCCAGGGGATGTGCCATTGCTATCCATTAGCCCAGTGCAGTAAATGGTCCCAGCAAAGGGAAGACTGAGCAAAGCCTCTCTGCTCCTACAGCTGTAGATGCTAAAAGACCTGGTCAAGAAAACCCTGTTGCCCCAAGAAGCATCTGGGGTGCTGCAGCAGCATCTCAGCTTTAATCCAGCTTTATGCCAAACCATACAAAGTTGCAGAGAGAAGCAGATGCTTGGGTGAGAGGCAAAGGAGGTGGGTTTGGTTTTCTTCATTCAACCATGACTCACAATTAAATCAACTATTACTGTTCCAACACATCTTTCTGTTTCCATCTCAAGCCTATAAAAATAGCTGCTCAGTGGCCACAGCAACCTATGCTACAGACACAGGGTAGTGGGAAGAGGAGAGGCATGGTCTTGGCATGGAATAGCTGTCTAGCTGGTTGACATAAGAGGAGGTAGATCATGACACCAGCTGCAGGATAGGAAAAGGAGCAGGGAGTAGCACGCTTAGCACATTACAGCACCTTCCTGGCAGAACTTCAAAGACCTGGACATCAGCCCAGAAAGTGTCAAAGGGGAAAAGAAAAGCATCCTCAAAACCTACTTACCTAGAGGCTCCAGGAAATGAAGAAATCCTAGTTAGTAACACCCCAACCTTTTATCCAAGCATCTTCTTTCTCAGAACAGCTTCTATTTCTTCTGCAAGGTGGCAAAGTAACCTGGGTGGCATTAGCAGCCCAAACACTGCACTGCAGGACCAGCCTGTGCACAGCAAGTAAAACCTCTCCAGCTCCTTCTTAAAGCTGAGACTGGACAAGCTCAGCTCTGATAGCCTCTGTAATATCAGAGTGAATCATGTGAAAGGTCATGGTGCAGTGCACCACATCACTGCACACATCCTGGGAAGGGACTGCTGTCCAGTGGCCTCCCTCTCACCCCAGATCCCTGCAGATCAAGTAGATTCATCCAAGGTCAATTTGGCCTCTACAGAGCAACAGTCAATGATGCTAATCAAAGGCTCTTGGCTCTGGCTGGAGGCTTGGCTCAGAGGCTGTGCCATGGTTTTAAAGAAAGTACTTGCACTTGCAACTGTAAAGAAAAGAGACAAAGCTCAGCCCAGTCCTCATGGCAGAAGGACTTAAAGGTAGCAAGCAGCCACAGGGAAAAAAAGGGACAAAAAGAAATGGCCATCCAGAGCCTGTCTGGATGGGTGAGGATGGCTGTGGTTGTTAGAGCAGTGGTAGGGGATAAACACATACTGCCAAGAGAAAGAGACACATTGCAATAGGTTCAGGATCTCAGGCCTTTGGCAGCTGAGCCTTTTGGATTTGTCCTCATGTGAACATGGTATGTGCTTTGTAATGTGAATCTCCTGCTTGTGACCATTTGCTGTGCTTTTATGTACATCTTTAGCTGTCCTAGCCTTGTTTCTTCTAAACTAAACTGAGACATTGCCTGAGCTCCAGGATCACACTTGGTGCACTCCAAGTGCTGATAGCTGTTTGGTCCCCAGGACAAGGCTGAACCATCCAAAGTATCCCTGCCCTTTAAAAATACCTCACACTGCAGAAAAGGTCCTGAGACTGGTTGAAACTGGGTGTTTTATTCACTAGATCTGCCTTTATCGTGCTGCACAACATGCTGTTTGCAAAGCTGTGAGTCTAGTTGAAGGTGATGCTAAAGGGATAGATGGGGAATTTGGGCTTCTTACAACAAACCCAAAGGACTGCCTTTGATTTTTTTTTTCCCCATATGGGATCAATTTCATGTGTTCAGTGCATGGAAAGTTTCACCATAGGAAAGTAATCTGGGAAACACTCATTTTCTGTTTGTTCTGGGCACCTCTGCTTCACTTACATGATCCCTTTTTTCATCTCCCATCTCAGTTCAACGTGGCTGTGGAGCCTGACCAAATGGTAACTGCACCACGGGTGCCCTGCTGCATCTCTGTTGAAAAATCATGATGTCTCAGTTCCTCTGGCATTACCTAACTCAGCCTCCTCTCATTTTTCTCTTCCTGCTTCTGCTCTCTGCAGATCAATAAACACCCTTGAAAAAGGTGCTTCTTTCTCCAAATTAAATGATCTTTAAGTAAAAAACATGTGTGTTCTTACAGATCTCTGTGACTGTTGTGTTTTGGGATGGACTTACCCACTCCCAGTCCAGCTCTGCCAGCCTCTACCTCATTGCTGTGTTTTCTCCCCCTCATCCCATACCAGCTTTCTCCCTTTCCAGTCAGTTTCCTCAGGTCCCACTTTGCCTGCTGAGGTCACCTCAACCTGGATGAAAATTCCAGCATGAGTAATTGAACTGGATTTGATGCATTTGCTGTGAGTTCATTCAGATCTCAGCTCCAGCTCCTTGCAGAGCTCCAAGTTCCTTCTTCCACATTACTCAGGTTTTCACATGTCAACTTGCTGACACTTTGGATTTGCCAAGGCCTAAATCTTTTGGAGACATCCATAGTTCAAACTTGCTGGGTGTAGTCTGTGTGTGTGTGTGTGTGTGTGTGTGTGTGTGTGTGTGCATGGTGCTGCAGGAGGGGAAGGTTGATGCTGTAGTGTGCGTGTGTGTATGGTGCGACAGGAGGGGAAGGCTGTGGCCTGAGTGTGTGTACAAAGGTGGCTGTGGTGGTTTGGTTATTGAATAGTCTCAATTCAGATCAGCCATTCTTTTAAAGTGTGTGTATTCTCTTGAAATCAGCACTTTGCAAGAGTTTTTGGCCTTGAGAAGCTTAATAGCATTTCTCTTTCCTTCTGCTCCATCATCTGGGCTTTGGTGTCTTTCATGTGGCTGGGGAAACAGCTTTTCTGGAGCTTGGCAAAGGTGGCCAGCTCACTTGTTCACACAGAATCAGCACTTGATGTCTAAAGCACCTGCAGAAGGGAAGTTGTGGAGGGCACGGAGGAGTCCAGCATACCTGAGCTCCATCCTGTTGGATAGATTCTTAACCATCACTATGAGCATGCTGTGCAGGAACTGCAGGCAATACACACATATCTATTACTTTATATACCATTCCCTTCTTCCTATCTGGAAGCACTGGAAACAGCTATCTTTGCACTGGAAGCAGCTATTTTGTATCTGGAAGCAGCATTCCTTGTAACTGAAAGCATGGGCAAGTTCTTTCTTTGCCCTCACTGCTGGTAAAACCTCTGTCACCATGCACCCCTGTGCTCTGCTCATTAAGTGTGCCTCCCCTAATTAGGTTATCTCACACTAGCTGGATACAATGTGTTTAGGTGGGAGGTGTTTCAAAACATGAGACTTCTGCTAAGAGCTGATACTGGCTGAGTTGGCATGGCATGGAGGAGCTGCTCAGCTATCTTTGTACCCTGCATGATGCTTGCTGAGGAGTGGCTCCAGAGCAATGATAAGTCCTCAGATGAGATGAGGCCTGACACACTCTCTCAGAAGCGTTCAGAACTCGGAAGCAGCAAAACCAGCTCCTGAAGCAGAGATTTGGTGTGAAATAAGGTGAAATTTCACCTTATGTTTTATTTATGACTATTGATGTGGAAATGAGGCTGGTGTGAAGTAACAGTTGCCTCCTTTTTCCCCTTGCAGACCCACACTTCAGTCCATAGTGGCTGCTCCTATTCATGGTATTGACTGCCCTGTCTGCAGCCACAGGAACTGCTGCCAAGCCATTTGCTCAGGTTTTTAAGGGAGGCTTTTTTGTTTCCTTTTGGCGTGTTCCATGGCACACAGACTTCAGCTTTGTAGAGAGGAGGCTGGCTGAAAGCTGAGCTGTCAGGAACCATGCTTCACCCTGGAATATTTGGGCAGGTGCTCAGCTGCATCATTCAAGCCAGACAAAATGGTGAATCAGCATTTCAAGGCAGTAAACCAGGACTTGGAAGATGAATCAAAGTGTTTCCACTAGCTATGAAGTGCTCAGGCATCAGTTTAGGGGGGTGATTCCTTTGCAGATAGGATTCTCCTGCACTTTTCTGTGCCCTGATTTCTGTGTCATAACTCTTTGGGAAATGGGTTGGCTCCCTGTAAAGGTTCTGCACTCTTTTCTGCTGCCATGGATTCCCAGAAGATGTATGACAGAGGTACACTGGGGCCTGTCTGTGCATGGAGCTTCTGTTACCCAGTAGGTTCTGTTGCTTTTATGCTGTATGAAAACAGAGTTTCCAAAGTGGAAGAGAGATGGGCTTTGGCCTTCACCAGTACCACAAGTTACATCTCCAGCTGTAGCACTGGTTATGGGCAATCCAGGTAATCTTAGTGACACTTCAGTGTTGACTGGAAACTTAGAGACAGTGGTTTAGCTGTCAACAGGACTTGTCATCAGCACTGCTGGTTTTTCATGTTAAAAACCCCCTTCTTTATAGAACACCTCTTGGAAATGGAAGCTGCAACACAAACAGTTCCAGTTAAACTGTTTGAGTGAGGGAGCCCTGGCCCAGGCTGCCCAGGGAGGGTGTGGAGGCTCCTTCCTTGGAGGGCTTCAAACCCACCTGGACACGTTCCTGTGTGACCTGATCTAGGTGGGAGCTGCTTCTGCAGGGGGGTTGGACTGGATAAGCTCTAAAGGTCCCTTCCAACTCTGCCATTCTATGATTCTGTGATAGTGGCTGAGCCTGTTATCTGAGCCTTTCAGATAAAAGGCAACATCAACACAGAGATGAGTAGATAACTGCTTTTAATGGTGGGTAAATACCATCTTCTTCAGGAAACCCTATTGTTTTACCTTGATAGGTGCAGAAGATATTTGGGGAACCTCAGTTCAGAACCTAGAAGGCTTTGTTGCAGCCCCCTAACAGCCTGATCTGTGCTGCCTCTGAAAGGCTTCTCTCTCTCTCCATAAAGTCTTTGGGTTTGGGTGAATATCTTTTGTGTTCCTAATTTCCTTACCTCACTAACTACCATTGTAGGGATTGTTTTCAGCACCAGCTGGATGCATTCTGCACTGAGCTCTATCATCCCTTTTGGCTGAATCCCTGAAGTGCTCTGCCTTGCTGTCTCTGGGAAATGACTCTCTCCTGTTACCTTGCAAGACTTTTCAGAGGGTGTCTTAACATCTTACAAAGGTGTTCTTGCCCATCAGTTACAAGTTGCAAAGTTGGCTTATAAACGAAAGTGTGAATTATTCAGCATGGTGAGATTTGAAGCCTGTGTGTGTGATCAGCTTCTGTACATCACTTGTTCCTTGCCCCTGTTGCTTGATAGAAGGCAAAACTCCTCATCTGACTTGGATTCTTAATCCTTGTCCTATGTTGTTTTCCAGCCCTGCACTTCTCCCCACCCCCTCCTGTGTGGTGTGGCAGGGAATATAATAGGTGTAACAGTACAGTAGTGAGTACAGAGTGAGTAGTGAGTATGAGAATCATGCTAGAGAGTCTTTTGAGCCTTTGCTTTTCTAGATAGAACCAACCTGGTCTGGAGTTGTGCTTTAGCTATGTTGTGCTCTTTGCAGGGTGTTCGAGGGCTTGTAGCACGTCTTGACATCTCTGATACATTGAAGGCCAAGTCATGGAATTACAGCATGGTGGGGGTTGGAAGGGACCTTTAGACATCATCCAGTCCAAGCCCCTGCAGAGGCAGCTCCCACCTAGATCAGGTCACACAGGAACGTGTCCAGGTGGGTTTGAAGCCCTCCAAGGAAGGAGCCTCCACACCCTCCCTGGGCAGCCTGGGCCAGGGCTCCCTCATTCAAACACTCAAACAGTTTTGCCTTGTGTTTCAATGGAACTGTTTGTGTTGCAGCTTCATCCCATCACCCCTTGTCCTGTCACTGGTACAACAGGAACAAGTGCTGCCCCAACCTCCTGATACCCACCATTGAGATACTTGTGACTATGAATGAGATCCCTCCTCAGTCTTCTCCAGACTAAACAGCCCCAGGTCCCACAGCCTTTGCTCATCAGGAAGATGCTCCAGTCCCCTGATCATCTTGGTGACCCTGCACTGGCCTCTCTCCAGCAGTTCCCTGTCCCTTTGGAACTGGGGAGCCCAGAACTGGACACAGGACTCCAGATGAGGTCTCAGCAGGGCAGAGCAGAGGGGTAGAAGAACCTCCCTTGACCTGCTGCCCACACTCTTCTTGATCTCTAGAGGTCCCTTCCAACCCTGCCATTCCATGATTCTGTATGCAAAAAGACAGAGGACAGTTGGACAAATTGTTCCTGCTTTTGCTGACCTGGCTTAAGGCATTACAGAAGCCAGATCCCAACAGGCAGTAGGTTTCTGTACCCCACACCCTGCTGACTTATCTGCCTGCACTCTAATTCAAGCCGACAAAACACTCCTGAATTTGAAAGCTTCTTTTAATAGGGTGTTTGAAGCAGGCAGACAGCAAAGAGGTCATGCAGTATCTTTTCCTTTGGAAAGGTGAAAGACATAAACAGAGTTTCATAAACCAAAGCAATGGTGAGTGAGAGCTGGCACTCCCTGTACCATGTGCAACACTGCCCAGCAGAGCAGGTCAGCTATTAACCAGAGGGTGTGTAAAGCCTCTAGAAGTGATTGGTCAGATCATATCTATTCTGCTTCAGAAACTGAAGCAGGGTATGCCTAAGGGTATGGTTTCACAACAGTTTAGGCTAAATTAGGACCTTGCTGCTACCCTCCTGCCCTCTTTGTCTGCCTGCAATGTTCCTGCTGGGCTATCCCTCAAAAAGACTAATGAAATGTTATCTCTCAACAGCATGAAGGACTCCAACTAGTGCAGAACACCAGCCTTGCACAAGGGAAGAGGGACTGTGTAGCTGTATGTAGTGGGGAAGGAAGGGTCAGGTTTCTCTCCTTTGATGACAGTGAAGTTAGATCAGTTCAGCTGTAACATGTAATTTCATCCTCAGATATCAAAACGCTGAGCATATGAGTTGTATCCACAACAAGAAGTGAGCAGGCATTTCAGTGCAAGCCACCAGCTTCACACAGAGGGTTTATTGCTAAGTATGCTTTAAAATAGTAAGAAGAAACTCATCAGGATGTGTCAGGGTCACAGAAGTTGGCACTTCAATACAAATCCCACAAGACTTTCAGACCTGCTGATCAAATTTCAAAGCACAGTCCAAAGAAACCTTGAATTGAGCAAGGCTAAGGCATTCTCCTTGTAAACACAGGCTCTGCTCTCCATGCAGAGAAGGGGGAGTTTAAGGAAATGAGCAGATTGCTCCAACCAAACTTCCAACTTTCAGAGAAAGTTCAGCACTACGCCTGTCAGCACCAGGCTGGGCTGAAGCCAAACTAAATCTGGCATCAAGTACAAATGCCCTGACTTGGAACTGGATATGTCCAAAGAGTCTGTTGTCAGAGCAGTAAGAGGAGGGGGGAAGGAGTTTGAGATGGAACCCAGCAGCAAAATGTTTCTTTGAATTAGGGTTGAGAGGGGGCCAAGGATCCCCACTAACAGTGGGAATAAGAAAGGGACCAACTTTGGCTCCCACATCAGGTTTGGGCTCCCAAACTACTGCTTGTAGTGGGTCACATATTGCTCTGACAGCACACTGAGTGAAAACTTGTATGTTAAAGCAGAAGTGACTTAGAAAGAGTCTAAGAAGACAAACCTGGCAGGGTTTCGCCAAAAAGTTTAAATTACACCTTGATGTGAAGCCAAGTGAAGAGTCCAAAGTTTCCCACTGCTTTGGGAGCTCTCGCTGTGTGCTGGGAAGGACCTGCCAATGGTTAAGTCCGTTGTATGTTTCTCACTTCAGTAACTTGAGTGATATACCACAGAAAAGAAACCACTCCTCCTCCAAAAGCCAAGAGGATAATTACTCAGCTGTAACACAGAGCCATGCAGTTCATTTTACACAGATGACGGGAGGTCAACCTAAATACACCCAGCTGAATCCCTCTTGGCAGCAGAACCTGCCTGTGAGCAAACAAACAACAGGTTCACCGGATCAAGTTTGTACAATTCATTGCTAAACAACCACTAGCTGAGGTCTCCAGTTTGCTCGAGGTTTTCTTTTACTCAGACAAAACAATTCCACGTTCACCACCTGCACTCTAGAGAACAGGCACTTGGTTCAAACTGGCTGCAAGATGCTGCCCGTGTAGCTCTGGGGCTTTCAAGCCATTTCTCAGAAGTGGTTTGGCTCATTTTTAGTCTCTGAAGCAAGAAATGATGTTGGATGTTCTATTTGAGGACAGCACACCTGTGACATTCAGTACAGGTCATCTCAGCTTAGTATTCACCCACCTTTTATAGAGGTACACACATCTGTATGATAATGACAGGAGAACCTTTGTTAAACATAATCCAACCAGCAGTCTACAGGCCAAGTCTCCAAGGCAATGCCACCCATCTTTCTGTCACACAAGCCAGAGAGCCATTCCTGGAACAGAAAATGCTCCCTTTACAGCCTAAGAACTCCTCTTCCAAGCAGCCAAGCACTTCAACCTTAGGATGAGATGATGGGAGTAGACTCGTGCTTCATCTTGCATATGCACACAAGCCACTTGTGTAAGCAGGAATGAGGGGAGGGGCCCAGGGAGAAGGGGAGTCTGAAAAATGAGACTTCTATGCCTGCTGAGACGATTTTGATCTGGACATTCCCTATCTCTTTGCCACCAAGTATCACTAGAACATTTAACATCATTTATCATTTTAACATTGAACACAGACTGGAAGTCAAAGCAAACCTGAACAGTGACTTACCAGGAAGCCTGTTCATGTTGACTCCTTGAGCAGAAAGTCCTATTCCCATGTACCTTCAAAGAAATCAAACAAAACACCAGTCAAGCACAGAAAGGCCAAGCTACAAGATTTCCTGCAGCAGAAATACAGCAGTAAAACAACCCCAAGGCAATCCACAAACCATTGATGGTGAGAATGCCCACATCACTCCAGGTTTTCCATTACTTCTTTAGTCTTTTTTGAACCCAAGATAAAACATCAGACTGTTTGAGTGCCTGACATCTTTCCAATATGCAATAACAGCTACCCCTTAGCTCTTAATTGATAGGAAAAGGACTGGGAAACAACCAGTGATTACATTTCTGGGTTTGGGATTTTGATTTTTCCACAGATCAGAAGAAAATCCATTTACACAGGTGATTAACAACAGAGCACAACATACACACACAATAGCATATGAGGACAAACGTCTATCTGGCCTGAAGTCTTGTCTCCAGGAAGAGCTAGGAGGGAATGCACAGGACACATCAAACAGTTGTACTTTCCAAGAACATCTTTTTCATTGTCCAACACATATTTTACCCAATTTCCTAAGGGAAAGGTGGTCTTTCTATATGTCACATCCCATAGGTCTTCCTCCATTGGTCTGATCACTTTATGAACCCCTGTGAGACCTCTAACAAGGCAACATCCTGCAGCTCAACCATTCCATCACTGTCCAAGCTGCCTGTGCCTGCTCCTTGCACTTTCTCTGTCCACATCCTCAAGGATTTTGAAATCCCTGAGATTCCTCCCTACTCCACTTCCCAATGGACTCTTTTCAAGGTTGACTACTTGCAGTTTACTCAGTTGTTCCTTTTCCAGAAGCTCAACTACATCTCCTCACTACACTTCCAGTTCTGGATGCTGAGAAGCCAGGGAAACCAGAAGCATAAGCATCATTCCCAACACAGACACCTGCCAGCCACTACAGACAGCAGCAGAGTGATGGTCCCCAGTTTGGTTTCTATTTCTCCCTCTCTTGCTCTCTTAGCATTCCATTCATTTTTGGACTGCAGATGAGAATTGAGCTGATTTTTCCACAAAACCAGGACATGGAGAACTTGTCCCTCCACTGGAAGAGGCAGCTCAGAGATCTAGTTTCGATTGTTTGGCTGCCTCCCATGGGAATAATTTTATGTCTATCCAGCCTGAAATGCATCTTTCATTTTATCATCCATGGTTAGCACTTGATTTGACAACTCTAGTTAGCTCCTTACCATCAGCAACACACACTGTCTAGCTACTACTTTCACTTCCAGGTGATGTGTTAAGGTAGAAAACATCAGAGGAGCAGCACACATCCCCACAGAAATGCCCTGCTGAGCATCCTCAGCTGCAGGGAGAAGAGGGGATGTGACACACATGCCATAGAATCACAGAATGGCAGGGTTGGAAGGGACCCATAGAGCTCATCCAGTCCAACTCCTCTGCAGAGGCAGCTTCCACCTAGATCACGTCACACAGGAACGTGTCCAGGTGGGTTTGAAGCCCTCCAAGGAAGGAGCCTCCACACCCTCCCTGGGCAGCCTGGGCCAGGGCTCCCTCACTGCAACACTCAGTTTTGCATTATGTGTAAATGGAACTGTTTGTGTTCCAGCTTCATCCCAGGTCAGAACAGTGGCTGCAGCATTTAGATGGCTTCCCTTCAGTCCCCATCCCTCTTGGTTCCTTGCACTGTAAAGGCACCACAGGGGTGGGAATCCTGAGCAAACTGGTTCAAATGATAAGCAACCAAGTAACTGTTGAACTCAGATAAAACAAGTTGTCTCCCACTTCAGCTTGTCCTGCTTCACTTCACTATTTTCTGCTCAGCCTCATGCTCCCTCTGTGGTGTCCTGCAGCAAATCTCACACCCATCATCAAGGGCAAGATGCATACAACAGTACCTTTCCATTTTCAGACAACATGGCTCTGAATTAGGGGCTAGAGGCTGTTCTTGTTATAAAAAGCAAGTACTACAAATCCAGAAATACATTTAAGATGAAGACTTTAAGCCAGACACACAGCACCATGGGAATGTGCAATAAGAGTCAGTCCACAAACGCACATGGCCACATGCCTGCCTGCTTCACACAATCTTGCTCCTCAGCTTATGCTCCCATTTAAAGCTTAGGATAAACTTTAAAAATAAGCATGTAATGTCTGCAGAACCGTACAGAGAAACTTCAGGCAACCTGAAATAAAACCAGACTCTCTCAGCATGTTGGGTTTCAACCCCACAGCCTTACAGCTTACATCCAGAACTGCAAACTGGCACGTAGCTGCTTGCTGGTTATTGCTTCAGAAGATGTTAGCTACTTGCTTTTCCCATCTACCATCTATGAACATATCAGAAATGATGGATAAGATGAGCTTTGAGACCTACAAAGTCTCAGATTTTTAAAACAATATCACTGTGTTCTCTTGAAAATTGAGAGGGGGGAAAAAAAAAAAAAAATCGATCCATCTTCAAGTCCACCACCAGCATCAGCTGCTTTCTGAACTTCTCAGGGCAAAACAGCTTCTCACTTCCTCCATTCCAAATGCTCCAAACCAGTTTTGTGCACACAGCAAATCAGCACATTCAAAACTAGTTAAACTGTGTCTGTGGGCATCACCAAGCACAACCTACTGCTTGGGTTTTTAAATGAATCAATTACAACATCCAATGCCATTTGACAGAAGGGTAGTCTTGCCTGAATGCATCAGCCCTGGTTTGGGAGGTTTCAGAAGCAGGACAGACTCCATTAACTGGAATTCCTTTTGGAGGGATCAAAGAGCACCTTAGCAAATGGATGCACAGAAACTCACTTTGAAAGAGGGAAAAACAATAGCTATTGTTTAGGGTTTGGGGTAATGATACGTTTAAATCCATTATCCATCATACATAAGATCCAAAGCCAGGCAAAAGTGACTTCCAAATCCCATATTCTGAGCAGGGAGCATTGAACACTTGAAGCTGCCTCCTACATCAGATCAGAAGCTTCAGAAATGCTGCATCAGGAGATCAATTCCAAATAGAGCAGACAGACAAAAATAACCACAGCCACATGCGAGTGATTCAAGCAGAAGAGCAGTCCTGTTGTCACTTACCAGCAGCCTCAGCAGTTACCATAGCACCAAATCTTTCCAGACTCCTACTGCACCTCAGCCCTGCCCAGTCTGGTTGCTTTTTTCCCCAATCAGCCCCACTTCCCAGCAGCCACAACACCAGCTCTGCCTCTTACATCCACACACAGGCTCTCCTTGGCCACAGCAGCTGAAGGAAGGACCCTGCTAGCAAGCCTTCATGCTGAAAACAGCTCTGCACAGCACACAAGCAGCAGGAGTGCCAGCTTTTCTTATTTCCCCTCAATATGAAGCTCAAAGAGACAAAGATTTTGGTTCCCCCATCCTTGCTCCAAGCACTTCAGCAGTGAACATCAGCCTGTGTGCTGCTCCAGCACGGCAACGTTTCAATAGGGCACCATTCCCTTCTGGCTCCCACAAGAACTTGTGTGGTGGATTCTGCATTGCAGGTATCTGCAACTTGCTGTCTTTTAAGAAAGAAATAAAGAAGATTTCTGCTTCTGCCAGTAAAAGCCTGTCCTTGGAAAGAGAGATGAAAGAGCCAAAATGATGCCTTCACTTGTAAACTTGGATTTAGCTCATCAGGACACACCAGATCTCAGCTGCACTGACTCAGCCAGGAGGCATTAGATATTGTTACTGGGTAGAAACTAGTCAAAAAGCTGTGAGAAAAGTTATTTCCCAGGAGTGAAGATGTTTGACTAACCTAAACCCCAAACAAAGGGGTCTCTTACAGGACTGAGGGTTACACAGGCAGAGGAGCACAGCGATGGCAGCCTTAGGTCTGTCCCCACAAAGAGAATCCACCCATGTCACAAGCATTACTTCGAGCTTTAGCTCTGATGCCCAGACAGCCTGCCAAAAAGTCAATGCAAGAAGAAGTTTTTGGCTAATCTAAAGCTACTTTGTGCAAGGAATCCCACAGAACTCCTCACGAGCCCAGCAGGGAGAAGATCAGAACAGACCTGCCCTTTGACAGCAAGCAGCCAACACTGACATTCCTGCACTTGCATCTGTTTGGCTTTTCAAGAGCAGGAATGAAGAACTCACTGGGTAGAACAGAGCTCATGTATACCCTTACTTTCTATTTTTCAGCTTTAAGAATCCCAGGAGCAAAGAGCAGCTCTCTCTGAAAGCCTGGAAAGCATCCAGCACTTGGGAGGCATCGCTGTATGCCAAATAAAGGTGGGGCAGAAGGAGGGAGAAGGCAGTTAGTCCATGCTCATAACTGGACCAGGGTAGTATACTTTAAGAAGGAGGCTTTTCTTTACCCAAAAAGCTACAAAACCTTCTCCAAGAAACTTAAACAGAGTACTCATGCTAACAACAGTACAATGCTGCTTCTGACACTGAGGAGAGCAGATTTATTACAGCTGGGCCATGGAAAGAAGGATTTAACAGCCTCCCTTTTATTTCTTAACTTGGTGAAAAGTACCAAGTCAGGATGGTGAAGCAATCCATGCCCTCCTCTCCCAAGTGCCTGGGAAGTTTACCTAGAAGGCAGACAAAAATCATCCCATATGAAAGCCGGGAAACAAAGGTACAAAACCACATGGGTTTGGCATTGGTTGGCTGTCAATGGGCACAGGCCTAGAAGCCTCCTTCACTGTGCCAGTAACATCCTGACAGAGCAGTGGCTGTCCCTAGAGCCTGTGTTACTGTGGATGCTGAGGTACACTGAGGCACAAACTGAAAGAGTCAAAACCAAAGATGTTAAATCAGCTCGAGGGCTGCGTTCAGTGCTGGGCCTGATAGTTAGTTCTGTAGGCCATGACTTCTAGTAAGCAGCCATTCCCTGATGAGTTAGTGAACTAACAATATCACTGACACACAGTTGACATTCCTGGCATTAGCATTTTATGACATGGCTCAGCCAAGGCCACACAGCCCAGTTGAGCCACCAGCTGAATAAGGACAGCTCCTCTCTTCCTGGGGTGAGCTGGTGATTCAAAAGCTTGCTGCATCCTGCATTTTTTGTTCTAATAACCACACCTATGTGGTAGGCATCCTGTCCTCCCAGCTATCATGCACTCCACTCTGTCAACCCACACAGTGAAGTCTAAAACAATCAAGCTAAAGTGTGAAGTTAGAGATTCATAACAGCCCATCACGCTGGTGGCATTTCAGACTTTCCCAGTCTCTCCTGCAAAGCTCTGAACTGTCATTCTCGTCGCTTGAGGTGGGCCCTGACTTCATGCCAGGTTTAAAGTGTGGTGAGAAGTGATAACCCATATCAATTTGCCACCTGAAACAACATTGTCACAGTTCTGGGTGGGGGGAAAAGGGCATGTTATTTTAAGGCAGTGAAAAAACACAAGTTACATCTGGTCAGAAACATTACCTATGGTACATAAAATACTGGATTCCAACTGTCCCTGACTCAGCTCCACAGTAAATGTTTTGAAACTGCTTCATAATGGAATATAATGAATCTCTAAAGGGGAAGCAGGTCTGGTTTTGTATGTGGAGATTGTGCTGTTCTGGAAGGGAGCTTCAGAAATAGCACTGACAGGCTCCAGAAAGAATCTCAAGTGCCCAAGCAGAGGTCAGGGAAGATGAATAATGCAAGGGTGAAAAAGAGGTAGATAATGGCAAGCAAAGAAAATCCTGAAGAGCGGATGAGAAACAAGCATCCCAAGGCATGGAGGAGCCCCCTGGCTATCAGGCCTTAGAAGGCCAGAGAAGCTCAAAAAGCCCAAGAGCACAGAAGAGGTGAGTGAGCAGAACAAGATGAAGAGGCAGTCATCTGGTAACACAACCCATCCTCTCAGGCTGCTTATGAGCAAATACTGACAAAACTGCAGAGGAAGAACAAGAAACTAGTTTCTCTAGACCAAAGTGTCAGATTCCCAGCTCCTTTCCAACTTTAGGGTCACATTCAACTGGTATCTGTCAGCTGTTAGAAGGGGCAAACCTGTCTCTTTTCTGTGTGGAAAAGACTGATGCTGTAGGTGAGCAGTGTATGAAAGCCAGAAAACACAGATGAGAGTTGAAGACTTGAGTACCATTTGAGAAAGAAAAGGCTTAATACAAGCCTCAGCAGGCTAAAAATCACTGCCAGGACCTGGGCACAATAATCAGCTTCTCCATCTGCCACCCTAAGACTCATCACATCCAAGAGGACTCCAAACCCTGCAACCCACTGTGGTCACAACCATCTCTACCTGCAGCTAAAGCATCCCAACAACTTAGTTTTCCAGATTGAGCTGTTCCACTCTGGACAGTTGACTTGTTCTCCAAGTCAAACAGCAAAGTCCACAGAGACCATGTCAGTGGCAAATGGTGCTCTCAGGCTGGGAAGACCAGAAAGCATTGCTGGTATTCATTCTCTGGTTATTGATTCTGGTTACACCCAACTGAGTCAGCAGAATTTTAGCCCCTTTTTGTCCTGTTGATTAACAAACCTCACTGCCAAATGCACTGTTCAGAGCTGCTGAAAAAAATGTTTTACCCCATCTATGACAAAAGGGAAATAGAGTTCTACTACTGGATAGGCTAAAGATGGTTTCATTGACAGTCTGAGCAACAGGCCCCTTTTCCTGGCAGGAACAAAGCCTCAAAACCAGTGAAGACAGACACTAGAGGTACCACAGATATCTAAGAGAAAGGCATCCAAAGGAGAGGGAGTCACAGAAAGCCTGCAAGTTCCACACTGAAGACTACTGTGGCATTTCAGTCCTGTGTAACAGACAGGCAGCTTCACACAGCAGCCTCAGCTCCTGCCTTCTCCACTAAAAACCAAAGGTAACAATAGAAATGCAACACTCAGATCAGGAAACAAGTACTGCTGCTGGTTCTCTAAAGAGATGTTCTCCCAGCCTCAGGGGCTGATTTGTTCTGATTAGACTTCAATCAAGGAATGGACAGTACCAGTTCTTACAAAAGGAGATTTTACCTGCCAACACAAGATTTCATCCAAGTACAGAAAGAATCAACTGCAATGTTTATGTAAGATCTGGGGGGGGTTATTATGTGGAAAATACATTACAGAAATAGCAAGACAAAGGAAGTTTTGGCAGATGAAATAAGAATCCTTCCTCTTGAAAAGGAGACACATCCAGCCAGAGCTGGAGTGAGCACTGGGAAACCAACACACCCTGAGCTCACAGCTTTTTACATGCTGACCTCTCCTCAAGGAGCCACAAAGGCTAAATGGGGAGAGGAGCAACACAAAGAATCTGTACACAAGAAGGAAGGTTGCAGCTCTAGGATTGAAACTGGAGTGTGGAAACAGAAATCCAGGCTTGCACCACAGGTACAACAAACTCCACTCCCAGAAAAGCAGGTAAGGAAATGAATCTGGCAGCAGAGGCCATATAACAGAGCTAATGTGATTCAACTTCAAGGGGCAGGGCTGAGGAAAGAAGTCCTTGAGCAGTTCAACATCCCAGACCTTCTTAAGTGAAGGGGAAAAAGTTTCCCCTCTATAAAAGTTGTGTAACTCATCCAATTAATCAGAGAAGAGCTTAGATCTGTAAGCCTAGAGCATTGAAAGAAGGAGTTCCCATGACTCTGTGCTTTGATTTACTGATTGTAAACATCTTCTGGAGAGCTGAAGGGCAATCATGTTTCACACATAGATGTTTCAGCTGATTTTGCTGGAGTTTTTTGCCACACTCCTCCTACCTTTTCTCCAACAGACACTCAGGAATGGCAGGGGGAGAAGGGGAGGAGAAAGGGAAAACAAACCCAAACACCCTTTCCTCAAATGTCTCCTCTTTAGTGTGGAAAATTTCACAACAACTGCAGCAAAACAACAACAACAACAATGTGAACAGAAAGAATCATGTCAACCCAGCTTGGAATCTCAGGAGCTCTCAGACTCCAGCCATATCTAAATGTACACAAGTGAACAAGTCCCACATCACCATCACTACTTCCACTTTCCTACTGTCACACACTGTTTTAAGGAGGAGTTGACAATCTCCCACTACAACAGCCAGGCTCATGATCCTGCTCCAAAGCAGGATGGGAAGCACTGAGTCTGTTTCACTTCCCACTCCATTGATTTCTTTCTTTTTAGAGAAGGCCAATTAACCAACAGTTCCCCACTGCAAACCAGCTCTTCCCAACTCCCAGCCTGCTGTGAATGGAAAAGGCTGCTCTCAGGGTCTCTCCCTTTTGCAAGAGCTGAGCAGAAGGACAGAAGAACGACTCATGTGAGACGTCATCAAGTGATGTGAAAGCTCCAGAGACAACCAGAATGTCTCCACAGCTCAGAGCATCACAGCTCAGGCAGTCTGTGGCTGAACAAGCAGGACTTGCTTGGGCAAGGCTGTCTGCAAATGGGAACAAGGTGAGAACTGTTTACTGAATCCACTTAGGGGGATTTATTTATGTGTTTGGTTTCTTTAAATGACTGTCTGTGGACCAGCATCAATTGAAGCAGACAAGCCCTGCAGCCAGAGGAACAAGCCCCTCTCTGTGCTGGCCTCTGGGTTCTTGGAAACCAGAATGGAAAAAAAAAAAAGAAGAAAAAAGGGGGAGGAAATCAATTATTTACAGGCTTATCAGTCACACAAGGGATCACACAGCACATGCAGACACTAGAAAGCCTCAGTTCCCACAGCAGATCCCTTAGCCTTGCCTTCAGCCACATCCTGACTGGCAGGACATGGGAAGGTACACACACACACACACAGGCAACCAGGCCACCATCAGAGAGCTTCAGGGCCAGGCTTCCATCAGAGCATCTGGAAAGCATTAGAGCACACGAGCAAAAGGCTTTCCAAAGTGCAATCACACTCCCCATATGCTGGGGAGAAGTGGAAAGTTGGCAAGGAGAAGGCTGGGTGAGGAAGAGGGAGGCGGGTTAACTGGTTCCTAATGTAAAGGCTGCTGACCAACCAATACATCTGGACTTGGGGCTTCCTTTCTCAGCCAGAGAAACTCAACTGGTTTTAAGTCTGGGATGTGGTGCACTTGTGTGTGAAAGCTAAAGGAATTCAGCTGTGGAATGGACTAAGCTAGAGCAGCTCTTTAGCCACTTTCCTCAAAGTGCTCTTTCCTCCCTCTCCTAGAAAAACACCCCCTGACCCACATGTCTGGGCAAGAGGCTGCACATCTCAACCCAACTGTGACAAGGTGCTGGGAATAGGACACCAACACAACCTGGTAGCCCTGTCCTCCCACCCTCCTGGGTCTCCTCCTCTCCACTTAACATGCAGACAGGACTGTATCAAGGACTGACCCAGCAAACACAGAGTTAATGTGACCCAACTCATCACACAGTCCCTGGCACAAAGACCTCTGGAAAAAAAGAAACCATAGCAAGAAGAAAAGCTGGATGGAGTCTTTCAGTAGCCTTCCTGAGACAGCTCAAAGCCCTGGTGAAACCAGTTGGCTGCCCTGGCACACAGGCTTGTACCTCTTGGCACCTCCTGTGCCCACAGAGCACGCTTGCTGGGTGTGCAGAGGGAGGCCAGGCTGGCTGCACACCAGCAGCACACCAAAGGAAGCCTCTCATCCAAACAGCTACCAGAAAAGACAGTTGTTACTCTTTTTGTTGCCTGCAAAGGAAATGCTCAGGTTGCTGGGATGTCTTTCCTTGGAGCAGAATGGAGAAGAGGATGAAGGACAGGTGACTTTAGCTCCAATCAGGAATCAGTGCAGCATCAGAGTGAGCCTCTGGGACATCCTCCTCAGGCACACTCAGCACAACCCATCCTGGGGGCTGGGAGGAGGTAAAACAGGTCAAAATTAAGTGTAGCAGCAGGCAGGAGGAAGCATTGCCACCCACAGGACAATTCACCTTGCATAAAGAGGACAACAAAGATGAACTGTCCTGAGTCACACCAGCCTGTAAGTTGTGGGCTGACTGCCCTACCCTGATGAGTCTTCCACTGTTCCTGTTTACCACCCAGAGATGATCTAATGGGGAAACAGAAGCTGGAAGATGGGCTGAAAATCAACAGCAAACAGAAACGTGTATCTGAGAGAGAGAGAGGGGATAAAGAGTCCAGATAATAGATCAGAACTGTCAGAAACACCATGGTGATAAAGTAATGAGTTATTTGTGGCAGCTCAGGAACAGAGGGGTCATGGCCATTTCTGCCAGTCTGCTCATCTGAGGACTGCTGGAAGCAAGCCACTCACACAACCAGGGAGAGGTCTGGACTGGAAGGGACCTTGGGACTTCCCTTCTACTTCCTCCTGCCCAGAGCATGTGGAACTCTGAAAGCTCTCTCAGGCACTCTGCAGCCTTCTCCAGGCAAACTAGGAGATGGAGGTGCCACAGCCTCTCTGGGCAGCCTGTTTTACCACTGTCACAAAGAAAACTCTCCCTTAAATCCAGGTGACACCTCCTTTGCCACAATTTGTGGCTCTCATTGCCTCTTGGCCCTTTGTTCCAATCTACAGCACTCAGGTGAAACACACACAGTGGCTCAGGAATTCACCACTCAGCCTTAAGCCAAAACTGCTCAACAACACTTTGTCTGGAAACGAAGGAGGATTGCTGCAATTTTACCCTTTCACCTCCCCCAGGCTCAGTCCATTCCTTTATTGACTCTGTCAGCCCATAGCAGGGACCAAAAAGTAGTCCTCAATCAAAAATGCCAGCCCAAAACATCCATTTCTGACAGTGACATCAACAGATGACATCACCATCACCATTATTTTGATGTGGTCAGCTTGCAAGCACTCAGCTCCTTGAATCAGCTCATCACAGGACTTGGTGCCTGAGGCAAACACAGCCAAGGGAGAGACACAATCCCCCAGCCCTGACTTGTATCATCCTCTTAAAGTGTTGTGGAACCACTCCCTGTGTGCTCAGCACAGACAAGGAGGTGAGAAGAAGGCTGCAACTAGAGATTGTAAGCTACATTTTCCTCTAGTCTCCGAGGATAAGATCCAGCTCCCCAAACACAGGGCAGCACAAACAACAGATGGATCTACCAACAGCTCTGCTTTCCTTAACCCACCCTCCTTGGCAAAGCAGTTTTTCAGTGGTAGCCTGGCAGCCTCCCTTCCTCTCTCCCAAGAAAGAAAAAGAGACAATCAAACAAGCCCCAGTAAATAAGCATGACCTCTTATCAGTAAAGACTAAACCCAGCAGGATGAGAAATGACCATGGCTGGGCTAAAGGTAAGTCTGAGTCATTTTTCTTCAAGTGAAAGGACTGTGTTTATGTCTCAGAGCATCAGCAGGGGAAGACCCAAAGCTAAGAAAAGCTTCTGAAGGGCACCAAATGGAGTCTGTGCAAGCTGCACTTGCTCTGAAACATCCACCACTACACCAAGCCACCTTCTACCAATGCCCAGCCAGAAAATCTAGTGAAGGGAGATTTTCACACACTATCTTGCTTGCTTCTTTCCACAACAGCACCTTTATGGAACAGGAAAGGGCAGGGGAGAACAACAATGCAAAAGAGGAAGCTTTTCTGGCAGCTCTGGGTGCAGCACCAGGGCAGCCCAAAGCAACTGGTGTCTGTGCTGCTGCAGTCCCTCCCTCTTCCCTCACAGCAGCACTGGGCTGTGCAAAAGCCAGCACACAGGCAACCTGCCAGAAAAACAGGAGGAGGTGAGGGTGTGTGTTTTGACTGCTAGGATACAGTGTGGTGGCAGCAAGCAAAGGACAGAACCACAGCAGGCTGGATTTACATCACCTGAGCTCCATGAAAGCAGCAGAAGGGAGAAGCTGAGAAGGTGGCAGTGATACCTCAGTTGTCACTATAGCTCAGGTTCCTCTGCCATGGTGACACCTCCCAAGCCAGAACTTGCACTGGCTGATGCCAATCCAAGAACTCTCATCACAGCATATCACAGACAGGCAACATCTCTTGTCATCAAAAAGTCATCAAGTGAGCTTCAGGGCTCTTACATTTCCAGTAAAAGCCACTGGGAGCTTCTACCTGTCCCATTTCTTAGCTGGAACCTCAGTGTGCATTGTTAGCATCTAACCAGAGTGGAGAGTTCTAGACTGACACTTATTAGCCTAGAGAGATGATAGCTTGGAGCTGTTGAGCCAGATGAACCAGGACTCCCCAAAGCACACTTCCTGCCCTTGGTTCCATCAAGCTATGTTTGAAGTAAGCCTTGTTTCAAAACCAAGTCACTCATATGCTAAACCTGAACACGAAAACCTGTCACAAACCCCAGCAGGAGAGACAGAGTAACATCCCACAGGCCTTACCTCACTGCTCCATAGCAGAAACAAAATGATAAGCCACAGAGCAGAGACTTGACACCAGAAGTACCCAGTCTGAAAATAAGCTCAGAAACACTCCTCTTCCTCTCTCCCTGCTAAAGGGTTCCCAGATGAGTTCCTAGGGACATGCTTTGCCTCTTGAAAACTCCCTTTCCTTCCTTCCAATCCCTTCTTTAGACTTCTGGACTTTTATTCCTTGAAACTGAAGCCACCCTGGTGTAACAAACACCAGAGAGTTTCCTAAGCAGAGACATCTCACTGTCACAACCCACTGAGCCTCCAACAGGCAGACCTCATACTACCAAGGGCCAGACAAAAACAAGAGACCCCTCTTCAGCAACAGACAGGCAGCAGCTACATCAGAAACTCACAGTTGCACATCTCCAGTGTGAAGGAGAAAAACTGGAGCACTCTCCACCAGCAAAAGGAAAGCAAGAGAGAAAACTCTGACATTGGGCAGCAAGTTCCATTATCTCCCTGTAAGACTGATGTGGAAGGGGGTAAGGAGCAAGTGCTGCTCAGCAACCTCTGGGAATCTGTTTCCTTTGGACAACTGTCTTGAGGTTGACTGTAAATTATTTCCATTTTAGCAATATAAACTCCTCAAGTGCAGGGTGTCACACAGCCTGTCTTCTGCCTGGATCTGTGAAGCATTTGGCCCAACATCAACCTCTGCACAAAGAGCCTGAGCCTTGTTACCAGCACAACTCATGACCCTTTGCAAGTCCCTCTACAAACAGGCCTCTTCTCAGTTCAACAATGACAGCAAGATATTGCAACAGGAAGAAGCTCTGGCTTCCATCTGGGTTTCAGTAGGAAAGTTTGCTGCCTTCCCCCTAGAACCCTTAAATCAGCCAGAGAGAGTTCCAGTGTTCTTCTTGAAAGGCTGCATTCATTAGTTACACTCAGTGTCTTCTCCTGTGTGGTTCTATCTGAGATATCACAGCATCTCAAGGGTCAGAAGGGACCTCCAAAGCTCATCCAGTGCAACCCCCCTGCCAGAGCAGCAGCACCTAGAGCAGGGCACACAGGAACTCATCCAGCTGGGTTTGGAATGTCTCCAGAGAAGGAGCCTCCACAGCCCATCTGGGCAGCCCCTGCCAGTGTTCCCTCACCTCAACAGGGAACAAATTATTCCCTGTGTTGCTTTGGAACGTCCTTCAGCAATGAAAAATACCAAACACACACACAGGCAGCAGGCTGGCACCTTTAGAAAGATGAATAACCAAGGCTAATGAAGCAGTAGAACCCCAGACCTCGTTAGAAACACCTCATCATTGCTTTAAGGGAACTCCACACACACCCTGGCTCAGTTACATCTTAGATGAAAGCACTGCCTGAGAAGGGAGTATGACTGTGACTGAGATCCAAAGCCCCAGTGGCAAGCCAGGACCCTGAGGTGCAGCCCTGGGAGGGGATGGCTGCTGGTGACGCTGCCCACAGCCTCTGCTGCTGTTCAACACTGCACAGGCTGACAAGGCAAACAGCAAACAGCCTGCAGTGTTCCATGCAGCCACAGAAAGCCAGGATTCGGTCAGGAAAAGCCATTTTCCTCTTTAGCATTCTGGAGGCAGCACAGCCTCCCAACAGCTGTTATCTGGCATGATACTCTGGGTGCAGTCTGTGCTGAGGTAATGGCTTCAAACCAAATCCAGGTCTCACACCAGAGATGACAGAAGCAGCGTGGATCCCATCTGATCCTCACAATCACCTCACTTCACAGCAGCACAGAATCTGAAAGGTTGGAAAGGATCACCCAGTGCAACCCCCCTGCCAGAGCAGCAGCACCTAGAGCAGGGCACACAGGAACTCATCCAGCTGGGTTGGAATGTCTCCAGAGAAGGAGCCTCCACAGCCCATCTGGGCAGCCCCTGCCAGTGCTCCCTCACCCTCAAACTGAAGACTCCCTCTTAAGCTGTAGCTGATGAGGAAGCTGCTACTGAGGCTTATCAAGCTGCCCTTCACTGCTCCCTTTAAGCACCTTTTCCTTCATCACAAACATGAGGCTTCTAGAAAAAGGTCTCAGCAGTTCTCCTTCCAGTCCTGCTCCAGCTCCTCCCCCTGCCAAGAGCTAACAGGCCAAAATGCAGGTTCCTCCCTGGGATTTGCCAGGGGGTGGCCACACTTAGCTAACCAGAGCAAAACCCTCCTTAATTTCAGCTGCACCAAGAGACCCAAAGCTGCCCAGAGTAAGTGCCTCTGCTGCCAGCACCTCCTGCCACGCTCACACAGGACATCACAGCCAGGAGAACACAACCGCCCCATGCTGGACCTGCCTGTTCCAGCCAAGGGACCTCTAACCTTTGGGGGAAAAGGAGAGCAGAGCACAGCAGAGCTGCCAAACACACCTCAGCAACCCCCACAGTGGAGTAAGGCACTTACCCATCTCTACCTTTACTGACAATCTTCACTTCAAAGTAGTAAATGCCACAGGCTGCAGGGATGGGGTGTGTGGCCCTGACTGAGGCTGCATCCTTGTGGTTTTTACCATGACCTAGGAAAGAGCAGAAAGATAAGTACTGGGGGAGGGGGAGAAATCTGAAGGATCTGAAGGTTCCCACGTTGTGATCTGAACTCCTGAAGGCAGCAGGGAGCTGCTTGTACAGACAGGCAACAACTGAAAGCACTTATCAGAGGATCCAGCCCTGTGCCGCCCCCCCTGAACAGCCCCTGCACTGCAAAGCAGCTCCTGACAAAGACCCACGGTCCCACCTCTCCCCCTCCCCACCTCCGGACTTTGAAGACCGACGTATGCAAACAGAAGACGGCGACGATTACACAAGAGGGGAATGACATCAGTGTTTACTAACCAGGCAGGAAAAGGAATGAGCAGTTCTCCGCCGGGTGGGTTGGGAGAACCGCCCCCAACAGCCACCGAGGAAAACATCGGGGTGGGGTGAGGGGGGGGGTTCCCCGAGTCCCTCCACGTCTGCCAGCGCCTGTCATGCCCAGACTCGGGGAGCCCAAGCCCCGAGTGCTCAGCGCGGCGCTGCCAGCCGGGCCCTGCGCCGAGCTTTGAGCAGGATGACGGGAGTAAACAGCCTCTGCGGCTACAGGGCCGGGGCTCGGCGACACCGCAAAGCGCTTTCACACCGCCCGGACGAGAACCCGCGGCTCCTGGGGCCGCTGCGCCCGACGAACGAGCCCCGCAGAGCCCGACGAGTCCCGACGAGCCCGACCCCGAGCCCCGTCCCCAGCCCCAGCCCGGTCCCGGTCCCATCCCGGCACCTTTGTAGTGGACGCGCAGGTTGCCCTGCGAGAGGCCGATGTAGTTGTACTTGTCCTTGGGGCTCCACGAGCGCGGCAGCGGCGTCTCGTCCTGGTTGACGGCGGGGTAGAGGCGGCGGAGGCGCCGGCTCAGCTCGTGCTGCTGCGGGGGGCTGAGCGGCGCCGCGTCCCCGCCGCGCGGGCTGCCCGCGCCCGCCTCCGCCATCTTGGATGCGCTTTGTGTCAGCGGGCGGGGAAGCGAGGCCCGGCCCCGGCCGCCAGCCAATCGCGAGCGAGCGCGGCCACAATGGGCTCGCGGAGCCCGACGGGAAACTGAGTCCGCGCCTCCCGTGACCGCCCGCTCCCGGTGCCGCTCGGGGACCGCGACTCCCGGCAGCCCCCGCGCTCCGAGCTCCTCCCCGGCCGCCCCGCGCCTGCCGGAGTCCCCGCCCGCCGCCTCCGCGCACGGGCCCGTCCCGGCTTCTCCGACGCGGCAACGGGCAGCGCCGTTCGGGCTGCCGCGCTCCGGGCAGTGGCGCTCTTTAGTAGGTCTCTTGCCACCGGGGCGGGGACGGGCCGCATCGGCCGGGAGAGCGGCAGCGGCGGGTCAGGCGCTGCGAGGGCAGCTATGGCGGCGCGCGAGGGGTCCTGTGGGGGCGGAGCCCGTCTCCATGGCGACGGCTGTAAACAGAGCGCGCGCCATGGCGGCCGGGCGCGCCGCCGCACGGTGAGAGCCGCGATGGGACACGGAGGGAGGGAGGGATCAGCCACCGCGTCCTGCGGGGAGAGCAGGGCACAGCAGAACCCTGCCCTTCTCCGCCACGCCACCCCGCCAGCAGCCGGCTCCAGGGCGCGGCGGGACCCGGCGCGGAGCAGCCGCCCGGCTCCCAGAGTCGGGAACCAGCGGGGGACGCTTCAAGAGCGGCTCCGGCGGCTGCAGGACACGGTGTTTGTGTAGCGAGGGCCACACGCGCTCCCAGCAGAGCCTGGGCTCTCAGCACTACCGTCGCCGGTCTTATGGCTCGCGGCTCAGGCAGAGCCCGGGACGCAGCGCCTCTCCCTGCCAGTTGTTTTCCATCTCGTTCCTCTGACCGATTCGTCTGGGCTTGCCACGGGGCTCGGTCAGTGAGGAGAGGCGCAAGTGTTGTGCCGGTTCCCTGGTCACAGCCCGCGGCTTCCTCAAGGAGGGCAGCAGAGGGGCAGCTGCTGCTCTCCTCTCTCTGCTGAGCAGCGAACGGGACACGGGGAGGTGGAGTGAAGCTCCATCAGGGGAGTTCAGACTGGGCAGCAGGAAAAGGTTCTTCACTGAGGGGGTGGGACAAGCTCCCTGGGTGAGTGGTGATGGCACCGAGCCCCTCAGAGGTCAGGAAGTTTTAGATAGTCCTGGGAAGAGTGGGGAGTTGGACTTGATGATGCTCAGGGGTCCCATCCAGCTGGAGATTCTGCTGATTAGCAAACCCTGCAGTTCACCTGCACCACAGACCTCTCCATCAGTCCCTCCCTGCACATTATCCTCTTGGCTAGTTTCGTCCATTAGGCCCTTCCTACCTGCCTGCTTCCCTTCAGCCTCCACTGCAGAGTTGGTTAATTGTGTGTGTTTTGGAGAGTTCCTTTATTGCCCTCACACAGGACTGCTCCTGAACCTTCCTCTGGGGCTCCAGGCTGCCAAACACCTACCACCAGCCTGAAATACAACCTGTCCAAGGAACAGAAGACTCTGGTGAGTTGAAGAATTCCAGGGAAACATCCCAATTTTAGCTATAACTTGGTCAACTCTGAATCTTGCTGCAAGCCCAGGGACCATCCCAAACTGTTAGGAAGTCAAGCAAGTCCCAATCATCTAAATCCTTCTTTTAAATATAGAGAAATCTGTATGTTGTTGCTAACTCTGGAATTTCAGATCATCTTTGTGACTGAATTATCATAGTTTAAGAGCAGAGGAAAGAGGAGAGGAAGATAAAAGCTGTTCCTGTCCCCAGCTTTAGGAGTGGATGGAGATGGCAAGTGCTGAAGGCAGAACTTGGCCCATGTAGTTTCAAACATAATAGTAATCAAAAAGCAAGCCCGTGGTGTTCAAGCAGAGGCCAGGAGCTGCTGCTCCCCAGCACTGATCAGTCCTGATCAAGAAAATAAACTGTCATAGGTAAACTCTACATCCAAATCCTGAGCAAATCAGTTCCAGGGACGTGTGTCCCAACACACTGATGGAGCTGAAGTGCTGCAAGAGTCAGGTGTCTGTTGTTTTGCTGGGTGTCGGGGTTCTCCCATGAGCATTTTGGCTGTGTTTCAGGAATGTGCCACTTCTCTGACATGCTCTGTCTGCTGAGAGTCGTGTTTTGTCCCTTTCCTCATTGTACAAAGGATTTTCACCTCTCAGTAAACTGGAATCTTGCTGTTTCTCCAACACAACCTTCCAGCTCCTTGCACTGGAATGAGAATGTTGAAACTTCTGGGGCTTCACATTGAACTGTTCCAAGGTTTGGTCAGTTGGAAGGTTGGGTTTTGAGAGTCAAACCCTCCTGTCTGCCTGTGAGTGACTTTTACCAACAGAATGGAGAGGGGTTGGTACTGGACAAATCACGTGCTAATGATTCAGTTGTAAGTGGAGCAATTCATCAGAGCTGTCTCTCCCCCCTCCCCAAAGAAACACTGAGAATGTTCCAAGATAGAAGTGAACACTCTCCAAATTAACAAGAGGATGTTGCTTTCAGCAGAGCTTTTGCAGCTTCTGAGGAACATTCATTGGTCATGTTCTTTTTCCCCTTCCTCACACCTTGTCTTCATTCCATTTAAGACCCAGAGTGTCTGTGAGTTCACTCAGCTCATGTGCCTACACACTTCAGTGCAGGAGTCCCTAGGGGAAGCAGCTCTTGTCTTCCACAGGAGGCAGCTGGGTTGATTCTGGGTGTTAACTCTTTGCTCATGATGTTCACTTGCAAAGGCATTTTCTCCTTGCCACCTTTTCAGCATTCTGCTCGAGGCCACTGGTCCATATGGCCTGCAGCTGCAGGGGGACAGACTGTGCTGAACAATCACAAGCCCTGCTGTGCCCAGGAGGAGAGGCATTCCAGGTGAGCTCAGCCTGCACTGCTGCTTCAGGCACGAGGATTGCTGGAAGCAGGTTTGGGAAACAAAGACTTTAGAGAGCAGAAGCTCTCTCTGGGTTAGTGGGGAGAAGGGGGGTTGACCCACAAGCATTCACACAAGGAGAAGTCACTTATTGTTTCTGACCAGTAGCTCTAGAGGAGATGTCAAGTACTTCTGGAATTGCAAGCTGTGCTTAGTACAAACATCACCACAAAAGGCTCTCAAATCATAGAACCTCAAGGGCTGGAAGGAACCTGCAAAGCTCATCCAGTGCAACCCCCCTGCAAGAGCAAGGCCACCTAGAGCAGGGCACGCAGGAACTCATCCAGCTGGGTTTGGAATGTCTCCAGAGAAGGAGCCTCCACAGCCCATCTGGGCAGCCCCTGCCAGTGCTCCCTCACCTCAACAGGGAACAAATTCTTCCTTGTGTTTCCTTGGAACCTCTTCTGTTCCAGCTTGTGCCCATTGCCCCTTGTCCTGTCACTGGCCATCACTGAGCACAGCCTGGCTGCAGCCTCCTGACAGATAGCAGATATCCAGCAAAGGGACATTTGGCCCAGAATCTCCCAAGGAAACTAGGACCTCAGGAGTTCTCTTTTTCAAACGGCCATTTTCCTTGACACATTTCCAATAACAACAACACAGCAGTAGTTCTTTCCTCCTGACACACAGAACCCCCTCGCCTGGCTTTGGACACTAAAGAGCATTATGAAGCTCTTAAACTGAAGAGCAGTTAGAGCTGAATGTCTTCAACAGATTCATTTGAGATCATCCATTGTGTGCTTCGAGAGCATCTATATATGTACTTCAGTAAAACAAACCCCCAAAGCATTCCTGATGTGAAGTGATGGGCAGCAGAGTCCTTGATCTGATTGATCTGAGCTCATTCTTCTGCCCAGGACCCACCCAAGGCCATTCATCCATCCCTCCCCTGTGTCTTTGCAGCAATGAACGGGCCCTTCTCACCATCCCAAAGCCACCATACCTGGAGCTGCTGGAGTCCTACTTGAGGAGAGAGCTGAAATCTCTTGATCTGACCAACCAGAACCTTCAAGAACTGAAGTTACAGGTCTGATACCAAGTTCCCTTGTCTTGAGATGTCTGTGTGCTGAGATAGATCACTTAAACTGGCCACCTAAAGGGAAAACAAGAGCTGAGAGGAGTGGGCACCCCTGGGTAGCAGGGGATAAGTGGGATGCAGCTTACATTAGAGAGCTTGCACTGAAAGTGTTCATTTCAGTGTTGGGTTGTCACCTGCATGTTGGGTTCAGGTGTTGTTGGGTTGGTCAAATCTTGTGCACTCCACATCTCCTGTTTCCACTTTCAAATCCAAGCCCAAGCCTTCAAAGAGACACAGCAATCTGAAATGGAACGGGACAGGATTTAGCCACTGAGCTCCTGAAGGTTCCTGCACTAACCCAGAAAGCAACAGGGAGGTGTGTTCCCAAGCTGTCACTGCAAACACCCTCCTTTCTGAAGTTAGTTTGCTGGGGGTGACCAGAAGGGCATTCCCCATCTATCTTTTACCTCAACCTAACCAGGATCTCCCAGATTTGCAGCTTCTGATGGGTCTGACCCTGGTGGCTTTGTGGTGATGCAGGACACACCTCCTGGAGACACTGAGAACCACCACTTCCATTCAGAGCACAGAGGAGGAGGGTGTACTCCTGTTGTTGGCATACCCTGCCACTGGGCCATTTGTGCAGGCTGTGGGAAGTTTGGATTCCTTTTCCTCTGCACAAATTAATTGGAATTCTCATCCCCAAAGGAATCCTGCAGTGATGGGGAAAGAAAGTGATAGAGGGAAGAGGCTGGAAGGAAACAGGGTAAATATTTAAAGCAGGAGAAAAGAGGAGTACCATGAACATTTTTCTGCTTTGAAGATGTTTTCCCTATCTAATTAAACATGAGATGTTTAATTGTGTTTACTAGTGAGGACATTTCTTATTGCCACTGAAGTCTTCCCAAGGCCCAGACACATGGCAGTTTGTCTTCTCTGAACAAGTTTTGTTCAGCAGAGAGACTCTGCTCTGCAGACAGTGCCATTGGATGACACTGGCAGCAGCAGCAACAATGAGATCTTGTTCCCTGTTGTAACATCCTTGGGTTCTGGACAGCTCTGTCTGAACAGGATCACATTTTGTGTCCTGACAGACTTGATCAAAGCTTCTATTTGGCCACTGAAACCTTTGTTTGCTCTCCATCATGCTGTGGTGCCTATCAACAGGGGAGAGAACCCCACCTTCACACCCACAGTTTGAGATGGCAAACCAAAGGTGGGTGACACAACCTGTGGGAGCAGTATTTCTGTGCTTGTTTTTTACTGTCATTAGATGTAATTTGTGTTGGAGCAAAACAGCTCTGAACTCTGAACATTGGCCACTGAATGCTTCCCAAAAAACCCTCTTTTCTTCTCTCAGCCCTACAGAGAAGTCTTTGAATCCCTCATAGACAACTTCAAGACCTACAAGCCCTTGCTGTCAGCTATAAAGAATGAATATGAAGTCACCTTGGGTGAGCTCTTGGACTTTGGCCTGGGAGGGAGGGAAAACACTAATGGTGAGATGTTCTTACAGAGCTCAGCTCTGTTGGGTACATCCACAGCATGGACAGCCTGAACAAAAGCCAACTGCTAAACCCAGTTCAAAGGCTGGACTCAACGACCTTAAAGGTTTCTTCCAGCTGAAATGGTTCTATGAACCATCTTCCTGGTCCACTACCCCATTCAGCAGGAGGGTTGTGGAGCTCTGCCCAGGGAGGTAGTGGAGTCTTTACCCCTGGAAGGACCCCAAAGCCATGGAGCTCTGGCTGAGGGTCATGGTTTGGGGGTGGCTGTGGCAGTGCTGGGTGTTGGACTCACTGAGCTTAAAGGGCTTTTCCAGCCTCAGTGATATGATGACTCTGTTAGTTCTGGCTTCTTCATACATGAGATGAAGTTGTCAGGGGCCTTTTTTTCTTACAACATTTTAGCTTTTTGGACTGAAGAGGCAAGAGCTGTGGCTCCAAGTTGTGTGGGACAATCACATTTCATAGCAGGGTGTATCATACCAGGATATTTGGTTGCACTTGCTCTGGTAACTTGAAGCTGGGATGCCTCCTGAAGCAAAGGAAGGCAGAGACCTGCGAGGGCTGTTCCCTGGCCATCCTCAGGGAGCTTTGCCCTCTGCTTGCCACTCTGATGCCACAGTGATAGCAGGACCTTGTAAACAATCACAGAGGGCTGGAAATAGCCTGTAACCGGGAGCTCATTTCGCACTGGGAGCTGAGCACTATCGAGTGTCAGCAGATTTCTGCTCAGACAGTCTTGTAAAGGTTAGATGTTCTTTCTCCCAGTACCTGTTACCTGAACTCCTCAGCACAGCCACTGCTTAGAAACAAACCCATGCCCTGAGCAGTAGCCTTCAGTCAGCTGAATATAAAGACATTTTCATTTCAAGCCAGTTGCCTTCCTTCAAGAGCCCTTTAGTACTCAATGCAGCACCCTGGGGGACAATGAAGTGCCTCTAAGGGCAGGTTCAGGCCAGCCTCTGCTTTCCTTCCTGGCATCTAGTGTGAGAGCGGTTGCAAGATGCTCCCAGTTTTGCAGCCAGGCTCTGGAGAGGGTACACAGCTGAGACATTTGGTTCTTTTTCTTAAGCATTTTATGCACAGATCCCTCCATATTCCTCAGGTGTAACATTTCTCTTCTTCCCTTTGAAGCCTCTGGGTCATTGAGAGCAGAATTAGCAGCTGATTAGCAATCAGCTGAGTGCCTGACCCGTGGTGAATGGTGGGTTTGGCAGTGTGAGGCGAGACAGTGGATTCAAGGAGCTCAAAGGGCTTTTCCAACCAACACAATTCTATGGGAAGGGGTTTTTTTTCATGCCTTGCAGGCATGAAAACTGAAATGAGTTTGAACATGATCACACTGAGCAACCAAACAGTGCAGTGGCAGGATCCCTGCAGGATCTTTGCCCTGTCTTGTTCCAATACAAGGATCATAGCCAAAGAGCTTTGCAAAACCTTGAGCACAGTGATAGCAGGGGGAAGGAAACTCCCACCCAAGCATCATAAGAAAAGTAGTTCCTGCTCTTAGATTCATGGATGTGTTTTAGCTGTGATGTGTGTACATCAGTACTAATACCAGCTTTTCTGGAGCAAGAAACAACCCCTCCCCCAGGTCAGATTATTCAGTGTCCACCAGCATTTATGTCCTGGTCAGGAGAGGGAGTTCTAATTGCTGAGTAATGCAGTTACTCACAAAGCGAGGCTTGCTCACAGCCCCACTTGAGTCACACCATATCCTGTCTTGGAACATTTTAGTCTCCTGGTGGAATTTCATCTAGTCACAGAAACAAAGCCTCCACACCAAGGGGGTGACATCAGACCCAATTCTACCCTGTAATTTGCCAGAGCAGCAGCACCTAGAGCAGGGCACACAGGAACTCATCCAGCTGGGTTTGGAATGTCTCCAGAGAAGGAGCCTCCACAGCCCATCTGGGCAGCCCCTGCCAGTGCTCCCTCAGCTCAACTGGGAACAAATTTTCTCTTGTATTTCCTTGGAACCTCTTCNCAGATGTGGTCTCACAGAGCAGAGGGGGAGCAGAACCTCTCTGACCCACTGCCCACAGCCCTTCTAACCCACCCCAGGATGCCATTGGCCTTCTTGGCCATGAGGGCTCATGATCATCCTGCTGCACACCAGCACCCCCAGCTCCCTTGCCCCTGCACTACACTAACAGCTCATTCCCCATCCTGTGCTGGCATTGCTGATTCCCAGCTCTCTGTAGCCCCATGTTGCCTGTGGTTCAACCTCCCCACCCAGTGAAGCACAGCAAAGCCAGCACTGCTCATTACATCTTACCAAAACCTTCAACACTCCAGAAAACAAAATAAAATGCTGTTCATCCTTTCCCCCCCTCCCCCCCCCCCCCCCAAAGCAAGAACTCAGACCAGGAATGCTCAAGATGTTCACCTGCACAGCCAAACGTGGGACACAATCCCCTAGTCCTTGGGCACTCCCCAGGCAAAGCAGAAATAGCTCCTTGTTCAGTCCCACCTTCCACCAGCACTGATTTGGCACCCAGCAGCCCAGCTGAGTGAAAGTCAGGCTTTGTGGCTCACTGTGAGACCCCTCACCTCTGCTCTCTTTTAGCTCATCAGAAGAAGAGAATCCGTGCCCTGGAGCCCCTGAAGGCTCTGGTCACCACTGTCTCTGAGGAGTGCAGCCAGCAAATACTGGCACTGCAGGAAAAGGAGAAGGAAGAAATAAAGATGCTGAAGCAAGAGAAACAACATTTGTTAAAGGTCATTGACAGCATGAAGGAAGAAAATCTTTCTCTTCAGACTCAGGTAAATAAGGCAATGATGAGCCCAATGTCTCCCAGCTGCAGTTGGGTGCGTTTCATGTGTCTGATCTCTTACCTCCAAAGCCTCTTGTTCTGGAGCTGGCACTGAATGTCTGGCACAATAGTGATGCTGCATCTGGGCTCCAGAGAACAGCCTGTTCCCTTGCTGCTGCCCTCAGGAGTCTTCACTTGCATCTCTTGTCCCATCTGGCTCTTCCAGTGTCACATGTGACAGGGGAGGAAATCAATACCTTCACTACTAGTATTTTAAGCTTTATGTGAAAGTAGAGGCACTGTTTTACAACACTGCACCTTTAGCATCTTTATATGTTATAGAATCACAGACTGGTGAGGTGGGCAGGGCCCTGCACAGCTGCTGCAGCCCCAGCCCCTGCTCAAGCAGATCCCCCTGCCTCAGGAGGCACAGGAACATGTCCAGAGGGGGTTGGAAACCTCCCTTTGGAGAAGGAGCCTCTACTCCCGCCCTGGGCAGCCTGGGCCAGGGCTCCCTCACCTCAGCACCAACGGACTTGCTTCTTGTGTTTAGGTGGAATTTTCTATTTTCCAGCTTATGTCCATCACCCCTTGTCCTGGCCCTGGGCAGCACAGAGCAAAGCCCATCCCCATCCTCCTGACACCCACCCTTGAGGCATTTCTCAGCATTGCTGAGGTGTCCTTGAGCTCAGGCTTCTCTTCCCCAGGGCCCCCCAAATACATCTTCATTCATCTCATCACACATCTCTGAGGGTAACTCAGATTGTGAAATGTGTACCATTCATCTCTTAGAAGGCTAAAACTCAGATGGATACCCTTTTGCATACAACTTCCAAGTCTGAACCCACCCCATTTCTACCTGCCCCATCCTTTTCTACAGTCTCATCACCAGCCTCCTCCTCTCCTCCAGCTGGTCCCATTCTGCTCCTTAGTTTCTCCTCCAGAGCCACCAAACCATTCCCAGAGTCCTCCCTGGTGCTGTGCCTCTGCTCCAGCCCAGCCTGTGTGTCCCTCAGGTGCAGCAGCTGCAGCAGAGCCTGGCTGAGGAGTTCACTCGCTGCCTGCAGGAGCGCGGCGCCCGCAGAGCGCTGCAGGCAAAGCTCAACGAAGAGCAGGAGCAAAGGCTGCTCAGGGCAGCTCAACAAGCCTCAGGTACACACAGCACAGCTCACACAGCCAGCTGCACACCCTCAGGCACAGGAACTGCAGGAAAGCTCCAAGGTGTCTCTGAAATACCTGCAGATCTGCTTCAATTCCTCAGAGGATTCAGATCAATTCATGGCTAAAATGGCCATAGATGGGTGAGAAAGGGAAGAGGCTGGGATGTGCCTGCAGAGGCAGAATGTGCCTGGAGAGGCAAGGATGTGCCTGCAGAGACAGGGATGTGCCTACAGAGGCAGAATGTGCCTAGAAAGGCAGGGATGTGCCTGCAGGCAGACAGGCACCTGCAGAGACAGGGATGTGCCTGGAGAGACAGGGATGTACCAGGGATGTGCCTACCAGTCCCATCTGATTCCCTGAGCCCTTTAAGCTCATCAAGCCTATGTTTCTGCCCAGTTTCGTATCATCAGCAAACCCACTGAGAACTGGCAGTTCTTTAGTACCAATGACACAGTCTCCACCTATTCAGCTCTTGCCAGCACTTTGCAGTCTTTTGTGGTCTAAATGAGACCATTTAGAAAGCCTCGGCTGTGGTTTCAGTGTCATGGGCTGTTGTTTCAAGATCCCAAGGGTGAAGACGTGGTGCAGTTAACTTTGGCACTGAAGATGGCTCGGCAGGACCTCACAAAAGCCCAGCTGAAGCTGAATGAGATGATGGCAACCTATGGAGATGTTGTGCCCAGGAGAGATTTTGAATCACTGGAGAAAAAATACTCTGATTCACTTCAGGAGGTGAGCATAAGCTGCTAGTTTTCAAGCTATACCACATAAATATAGACACAACAAAATGCTTCAGCATTGGGTTGGGACAGGGACTCAGTAAAGCCAGAGCTCACATCAGGGCATTTCCTTGTCTGTTGTACATGAGGTACATGAAAAGCCACTGTCGTCTAACCCCTAAAGCTCCCTGTCTATGGGAGTCACAGACTGTCTGAGTACTCTGAACCAGTAAAGCATCACAAACCCAAATCACAAAACCAATCCTCAGCTTGAACTGAGATAACACCATCAAAGCAGTAACAGCTCCCAGACCACCACAAGCCCCCAGGCAGCAGCGTGGGAACTGCTGTCTGAAGTAACCTCCATCAAGGAACTGAGTTCACATACATTGCAGAGACTTGTCTAACTCACAGCTAACCGATGCTGCTGGCCTACTCATGCTTACTCCTCTAGCTGCCTTTCTGCCTTTTCCAGAGCTATTAAATGGCTTCTTTATGCTACTGAAACTCCAAGGTCATCAACCCAGCTGTGGGGCTGATCAATTGCCTTTTCCAGCTGAGGTTCCTCATGTTGTATCTGTTTGCTTGGCTTGCACTGGAGCTGCACAGGAGCAATGCCATGTCCCACACAGGACAGCAAAGAGGCAACACACATCCTTGGCTGGGATGGAGTCTGCTTCCAACCCCACAGTGGCAGGGACCTGATCTCTAGAAGGAAGATGCAGATGACAACACAATGCATCTCACCATGAGGGTCCCACCAGAGCAGAGCAGAGGAGGAGAATCCCCTCCCCTAACCTGCTGCCCACACAGCTTTGTATGCAGCCTGGGATAGGGGTTGCAGCCACCCATTGCTGCCTCATATTGAGTTTTTCCTCTACTAACAGCCCCAAGTTCTTCTCCACAGGGGAAAAAAGCAGCACTGGGCTGTTAAAAGATACATTTGGGCTGTTGGTAGCTCCATTCCAGCCCTGAGCATCAGCAGAGCTTGATCCACTGCTCATATCCCTACACCATGGCATAAGAAGTACTGAGCCACCCCTGAAAACCCAGGCTGCAGCTGAGGTTACCTCTGAGTCACAACATGCCTTGGGCCAGCAGAGCAACAGTCAATCATGCATAAAACTTGGCACTTCCTAAACACAGCACAGTGGAGCTGAAGGGGATGTATGTGAAAGGGCCTAGAACAGAAGCCTGCTCTCCCCTAGTTGGTTAAGAAACACTTTTAACCACAAAAGTGTGTTTAAAAGGGTGAGTGACACACTTTGTAACAATGACATGTAAGGCATGATGGGTTTTTTTCTTCCTGTGCAGAAGGCAGCAGACAGGGCCAGCTCTCCACAGCTGATGGAGCATACAACACTGCTGCTCCTCTGCTTCCCTTGTTACAGCCCTCCTTTCTGTATCCTTCAGATGAAGCGCCTGCAGCAAGACTTTGAGGAGCTCCAGCAGGAACATGAAGCCGTGCTGGGGAGGCAGCGAGTGGCAGCAGAGGAGCCGGAGGAGCTCAGTGCCGAGCTGCAGCGGCTCAGCCTCACGCCTCGGCCACGCTGGGCAAAGTGTGCAGGTGCCACAGGGCTCCAGCAAGGGTTGGCTTCAACAGCTCTGCAGAGACAGACCA